>PVJC01021322.1:0-28313 GCA_004026665.1 Murina feae | reverse complement strand
GGAGTGGCGGCCGCCATGTTGGCCGGGCTAATTTGCATACAGCCGCTCTGATTGGCTGGTGGGCGTGGCTTACCCTGTCTCGGAGAAACGGTTAATTTTAATATTTCGCTTTTATTAGTTTAGATAGTCCCCTTCATGTTTCATCCATTTCTTCAATCCTCTCCCCCCCCCCCCCACTTTGGCAACCTCGGTTTGTTCTTTGTTTCTATGAGTTTTTTGCTTTGGTTTGTTCACTTTTTGTTGTTGTTTTTAATTTCACATATAAGTAAAATCATACAGTATTTGTCTTTCTCTGTCTAACTTATTTCACTTAGCTATTTGTGACAAAATGGAAGGACCTAGAGGGTATTTTGCTTTAAATTAATTTAAATGATGATTATTTAGGGGTTTTTCTCCCTAAATATAATAGCAACCATTGTGTTATAGCCAAGATGGAAATGAATAATTGCCTGTTTAGTTCCCTCCTCCAGTCTTGAATTCTAGGTATTTGCTTTAGTGTTCTTTTGGTGGCTTTCCTGCCAAGATTCTGGACCATGCAAGTAAAGGTGTTGCACGTTAGATTCAAGAGCATATTTTGGCAAAAGTCCACCGGAAGACATCATGCATTTAAAAGCCCTTTGAAAACATGGTAAAAGTGAGGGCAACTGTTATAATTAGAAGGTTCATGATTCCAGTAGCTGCATAAGAGGTGTGTTTTACTTTAGTCCAAATGCTTATTTCCTTCAGGAATTTGGCAATAGCATCCTAGCATACCAACAGGAAAATGGTTTTATTGGACATTCAGGTCTGGCTTCTTTCCTGATTCCATTAAAAAAAAAAGAAAAAGAGAGAGAAAGCCCAACATACACATACTCTCTCTCTGCCTCTCACACTCACATACCTATACCCCTATGCCTATATGTATAACTTATGGAGAAATACTGAATATCCAAAGAAAAATTGCTAAAAAGAAACTTTTCCAGAAAACTGTAACTACATATTACTGTATCATATAAAAAACACAAAATAAGCTATTATTCAATAATCTTAGCAACTTACATGACTTACAAAGGAAGGGCTATTTATTTTTATTTTTTATTAAATCTTTATTGTTCAGATTATTACAGTGGTTCCTCTTTTTTCCCCCCATAGCTCCCCTCAACCCTCTTACCTTACACCCTCCTGCCACTGTCCTCATCCATAGGTATACGATATTTGTCCAGTCTCTTCCCGCACCCCTACACCTCTTATTCCCTACCCCCCGAGAATTGTCAGTCCACTCCCTTTCTATGCCATGATTCTATTATATTCACCAGTTTATTCTGTTCATCAGATTTTTTATTCACTTAATTTTTAGATTCACTTGTTGATAGATATGTATTTGTTGCCACTTTGTTGTTCATAATTTTTATCTTTACCTTTTTCTTCTTCTTCCTCTTCTTAAAGGATATCTTTCAGAATTTCATATAATACTGGTTTGGTGATGATGAACTCCTTTAACTTTTTCTTATTTGTGAAGCTCTATCTGACCTTCAATTCTGAATGATAGCTTTGCTGGGTAAAGTAATCTTGGTTGTAGGTTCTTGCTATTCATCACTTTGAATATTTCTTGCCAGTCCCTTCTGGTCTGCATGTTTTCTGTTGAGAAATCATATGATAGTCATATGGGTACTCCTTTGTAGGTAACTGTTTTTCTCTTGCTGCTTTTAAGATTCTCTCTTTGTCTTTTGCCCTTGGCATTTTAATTATGATGTATCTTGGTGTGGTCCTCTTTGGATTCCTTTTGTTTGGGATTCCTTGCACTTCCTGGACTTGTAGTCTATTTCTCTCACCAGATAGGGGAAGTTTTCTGTCATTATTTCTTCAAATAGGTTTTCAATATCTTGTGCTCTCTCTTCTTCTGGCACCCCTATAATTTTGATGATGGTACACTTAAAGTTGTGCCAGAGGCTCCTTACACTATCTTCATATTTTTGGATTCTTTTTGCCTTTCCACTTGGGTGTTTTTTGCTTCTTTGTATTTCAAATCTTTGACTTGATTCTTGCAATCCTCTAGTCTGCTGTTGGATCTCTGTATAATATTCTTTATTTCAGTCAGTGTACGCTTAATTTCTAGTTGATCCTTTTTCATATCCTCGAGGGTCTCACTAGATTTATTGAGGATCTCACTAAATTTATCAGTGGTTTCTAGAAAATTCTTGAAAAATCTTAAAACCGTAGTTTTGAACTCTATATCCAGTAGTTTGCTTTCCTCCATTTCTGTCATTTGTGATCTGTCTCTTTGTCTCCGCATTTTGGCTGCTTTCCTGTGTTGATAAGGTGGCTTTCTGTGCTAGGTGTCCTATAGGGCCCAGTGGCTCAGCCTCCCCAATTACCTGTGGTAGACACTCTTGGTGCACTCCTTTGGGGGCTTTGTACACAGTCTTACTGTAGTTAAGCCTTGATTGTTGTAGGTCTCACTGGGAGGAATTGACCTCTAGGCCAATTGGCTTTGAGAATCAGCTATGTCTGTGGTGGGAGAACTTCTGTGCTGCAGACATCCTTATTGGGCAAGACTTGCTTCAGTGGGACTTTGGTGCTCACTGAGTCTGCCCCCTGAGTGTGTCCCTTATGGATCTGAGGAGTTGTAATCTGGATGGTCCCACTCTGACCACTGGTTACACTAGCTCTTGGATCTCTTAAGGAGGTGCTAATTTATCCTCTGCCTGAGGCTACCCAGCAGGAGCTAAGGAGAGATCTGCAGATTCCTCTTTTCTGTTTGTGGTTTGGAGGTGCCCAGATGAAGCCCAGCGGTGAAGCAATGCAGGCTTCTGTGGAGCCTTGGGTCCTCTTTTGGATGTTCTGGGTCTGTCTGACCCAGCTGCAGTTTGTTAGGTAATTGTAGATTGCAAAGGGCAGGTCTTACATATGCAAAAGTCTCTGTGCACAGCTTGGGTGGGGCAGGGTTTCAGGGAATCAACAGGGCGGAGCAAACAGCTATGGCTGATCCTCAGCCCGCCCTCAGAAGCCCCGGGTCTCAGTGTCCCATGGTAATTGTTGCAAGCACCGCTGAGAGAAAGCTGCTCTGGAGTTCCTCCCAATGCCAAATAGTCCATTTTCTTTCTGTATGAGTCTGGACCCCCAGAAACTTGCCCAGAACTGGAGTTCAGAGCCTTCCGGAGCTTGTGCCTCCCTCCAGATTGAAAGAGACAACTGCATCCTCAGTTGCCAGCCCTTTTCACATGCACCTCCATACCTCTGCACTTTACTTCTGCACCTCATCTGAGTTTCAGTGTGCTTTTCTCTTTCCTTCTAGTTGTAGAATTTCCACTTAGCCAGCCTTCCTGTGGTTCTGGGTGGTGTCCATTTTTTCCTTTTGTTGTATTTTTAACTGGTTGTGCGAGGCAGCAATTTCAGGTGTTTACATATGCCGCCATCTTGATTTTCTCCAGGGCTATTTACCTCAAGGGCCATTAAAAACAAGCACAAAATGAATGTGTTTGCAGTGATATACACTAGGAATCAGAATATATTACCATGCAGCATTAACACATTGTAAAATGCATAGTATATGAGGATTAGACCTTCACCGCACCCCACCCCTAGCATTTCAAGATCAGTTTTACCAACTAGACAAGAAAGCCTTCTTTGTCCATAATTTTATTCAGGGGTAGCCATTATGAAATGAGAAAAGGAGCTGTATTCCTTCTATGTGCTGTATAAAACCAAACAGAAAACAAGATTAAACATCACTCTTGTTATACACTAATAATTTTAAGGTACACAATTTGTACAAAAGAAGGACCAAGAACAAAAAGATGTTTATAAACAACTAGAGGCTCAATGCACAAAATCCTTGCACTGGTATGGTCCCTAACAGCTGCTGGTTCAGGTACTCCTTCTCTTCCCCCAGCTGCCTACTGCTGCCGGGACCTCCCTTCCCCCGGCTGACCATCTGGTCAAACTCCCAGTTGAGGGGATAATTTGCATAGTATGCTTTTATTATATGGGATGGTGGGCTGGAGTTGCCTTGCACTAGCCTTGCACTAGCTCAGGAGAGCCAATTGTACCCATCTCCTCCCAACTCTTCCTAAAGTGACATTGAGATGATATCTTGAAATTGATCATGGTGGGAGTATTTTCACCTCAGAAACTGGCAAATGCTAAAAATCAGTGCTCTTGCCTTGCCACCCTCCCCTGCCAAAGAGCTGGTTGGTAAATATTTTTCAGTACACCTCTGAGATCCAAATATAAGTGAGTATCCACTGATTACAGCTGATGGTACCCTATAAGTGCTGGCACTATACAGAGTTGCAGACAAAGTATCAGTTGTCATTTTTCTCTTTCATTTCTCTTTTTATTTTGGGTCCCCTCTCTCTTCCCCTCTTTCTTTTGACGAGTCTAGTTACAGGTTTATCAATCTTGTTTATCTTTGCAAAGAACTAGCTCTTGGTTTTATTGATCTTTCATATTGATATTTTTAGACTCTATTTTGTTTATTTCCACTCTAATCTTTATAATTTCTATTATTTACTTATTTAGGGCTTTGTTTGTTGTTCTTTATGTACTTCCTTTAGTTGTAAGGTTAGATTGTTCATAGCCTCTATTGCTATGAATTTCTCTCTAGGACTGCTTTTACTGTGTCCCATTGGGTTGTTATGTTTTTATTTTCATTTGTCTCAAGGTATCTGTAGATTTCTTATTTGATGTTATTCATTTATTGTTGAGTAATATATTATTTAGCCTCCATGTGTTTGTGTTTTGTTTTTTTTTTTCAGTCCATTGGCCACATGGGAGGACAACTCAACACAGGGACAATAGCAGATGTCCCTCCAGCCCTTATCCTGAACCCACACAACTCAGTTTCTCCCAATATGTCTCTGGCATCCGCCAAGCCTCCTTCCTTCTCCTGGAGCCCAAGGTGAGTGCCTGCAAGTGAGAGTTTTTGTGCTGACCCTTTAAGAGGATGCAAGTGGACTCCTCTTTCTGGCACTGTAGTTCTCCATTGGCGAGCCCTGCATGGGGCAGAAACCTCTCGCTTGTCAGGGAGAGGGAGGACCTCTGCAGCTTTGATGTCCCTCTGGATTCTCAACCATCATGTGAAGGGACGGGGCCAGCTTGTTCTGCCTCTCCATCCCTCGATGTGGCTTCTTCTTCATATCCTTAGCCATAGTGCTTTTATTCAGTAAATCTTCAGATAGTTAGCCAGGCTGATTGTTCTATAATTTAGTTGTAATTTTGATGTTTTCATGTGAAGTGTTGAGTTCAGCATTGTTCTACTCTCCCATCTTGATCTGATCTCCTGTTATAGCATTCTAACCCACATGTAGAATTCCAGTAGAGGACCTGAGCTGAGAGAAAGCCAGGAATTTGATGTCATGAAAGCTAAGGGAAAAAGGTGGAGTAGATCATCCAGTGCTGTTGAGAAATGCAGTAAGATTAGAACAAAAATGTGGCTTTTGAATTTGGTAATACAGAAGCCAGCAGCTATTCATTCAACTAAACTGCATGCCTATTGAATGCCAGATATTATGCTAGGCAAATGGAGAAGACATAGACGTAAAAGACAATTAGGATATAGTGTGATGGCTGGTATAATAGTAGCAACTATCATAGGGGAGCTATACCTAACCCAGCCTTTGAGGTGAGGAGTGAATGGAGGTCCCCAGGAGTTTATGCTGGTGTTGGGTGTTGGAGGGTGAATAAGGATTAACAAGAAGTGGGACAAATTTGCTTTCAGCAGAGGAAACCCACATACAAAGTCAGGAAACATGATAAAGCACTGTGCTCAGATAACTAGTGTATGACTTTGGATAACCTGTAGATGATTTGGGTGGACTGTGGAGTATATGTGAAATAGCAAAGCAGGATGAGGTATTAGAGGTAGCCCTGGGCCAAATGAAGCCCTGTGTCCCTTACTAGGTACTGCCTTTCAGCCTGCAGAAAAGAAGTGGAGAACACAAAGCCAATCATGTCAGGGATGCCAGAGTGGAAGGATGTGGTGAAACCCCAGGCCGACTCTAGCCATGCTGTGCAAGGTCTGCTTTGGTTCTTGCAGTCCTGTGCTCAAGGCCACAGGAAGTTTTCCTTCATTCCAAAGCTGGGAAGTAACTCAATGAACATAGCTGTTAAGATCAATAAAGCAGCATATGGCAAGGTGGTTTGGGAGAGAAACTGGAGGCAGGGTCACAAGGCTGTGGTAGCAACATGGACTTAAGGTTAATAAAAAGGGACTTGATAGAAGCTGAAAGTAGTCATCCAGAAGGAAATGATTGGTGTAAGAGATTTGTAAGGGTGACATACACAAAGTGTGAAGGGGCCATTGGGATAAAAATAAAATATTAAGAACTTTCTGTTTGATTCTGAGATCTGCATGTATCTGATAAGTCATAATGGTATCTCTTATTTTAATGTATGTAGTACTTTACTGATTAGCGGGCATTTCATTTGATCCTGTTGTCATTGTTTTTCTTCTTTTAACAGAGGAAATGAGAGGAGACTAGGTCAAAGTCACACACTAGGAATTATAGTGCAAGGCCCTGAACCAAGGTCTTATGACTGTGATATTGGTGGATTTTTATGTTACTAAGAGAGATTCAAGAATACATTTCCATCTGGAAGCATTTAGGATTGAGCTCAGTTAGGAGACAGCACACCTCCAGAGGTGGAGCTGTAATGCCACAAACCAGACGTTCACCACCAGAGGGTGCTCTTACCCAAGAGAAATTTGGCAGTCCTCACAGGTTAAGAACTCTGGGAATGTGTTTCTTTTCTGAGGTTCTATCTTGGGAAACTGCAGTATGAAGAGCCTGATATTAGTACCTCAAGAACTACAAAGTGTGGAACGATGACCTATGGCCTTCCATAGCCTGTATCAGGGAGGTTAGATTTGTAAGAAGATGCTTAAATCTCTCGGATATAATTCCAAGTAATGCCTGTGTGGAAGAGAGGAGCAGACAGTTCACAAATGCAGTTACTCAGGGGTTGTTTGAAGACAGAAGTACTTTCTGTTTTAAAGCAGGATTTATCTGCATGAGCTTTAGAAATAAATGATTTATTTCTACAAGAGATGATTCTTAGCTGGTTTCTAGTTGCTCATTGTACAAACTCTTAAAGGGTCATATTTCTGAATTTTGATTTCACCTTACCAAGACAACTTTTTTTGCAAAGTTATGAAGGCAGTAATCTCAGCATTCCCTTTCTCTTGTGTGCCATTGTTCATTTATGGTCACTGTCTATCCCTCCTTCGTTTTCCTCCCTGGATTCCCTCACTTACCACTGTCACTTCTGTAGAGAATAGGAACCTATTTACTTTCAGGTTAAAGTAGATCATATTGACTTAAAATGTGATCTTCCTAGAAGTACATGCATTATGACAGAAATTAAGGTCTTAAACCAAGGAATTGCTGATTTAAAGAGACATGGAGTAGCATATAGCGGGCCTGGCTGGGGAAGGTTTTTTTCGGAGTGCGAGGAATAGAAGTTTCTTCCTGGAGTTTAAAAAAGTCATTTTCTCATGAGCAGTCCTGTATTTGACCTGTACCTTCTAGCTATCCCTGGTAATCTTTTAATAGTGTCATTTATTGCCTATTCAGAAAGAAAGTAATAATTTCATAGTAATCTGGTGAGGATAGTTCAGAAACATCTCCTTTCCTTTCTAGTTCCTTCTCCCCTTTTCAATAGCCACCCTCTATCAGCCCCTAAGAGGGCAGTAGGAGTAATCCAAAGTCTGAATGACTGAGACCACGCTCTGTGCCTCAACTTGCTTCTGCTCTTCTAGGTATGGTCTTTGGGTTTCGTTGGAAAAGTGGACTTCATTTGGTTGAAGCTCACTTTCTTGATGCCCTGTTAGGACCCTGCCTGGGTAGGCAGGTAGGAGTGGGAAACACCAGATTTAGTACATATGCCCCTTTTATTAGTTCTTTTCTTTAAATTCTTCCATAGCTTTACCCTTTAGGTCAGTGGTTCTCAACCTTCCTAATGCTGTGACCCTTTAATACAGTTCCTCATGTTGTGGTGACCCCCAATCATAAAATTATTTTCATTGCTACTTCACAACTGTAATTTTGCTGCTGTTATGAATCGTAATGTAAATATCTGATATGCAGGTTGTATTTAGGTGACCCTTGAGAAAGTTGTTCAACCCCCAAAGGGGTTGCAACCCACAGGTTGAGAACTGCTGCTTTAGGTGAATTTGGCTTAAAATAAAGACATTCCAGTCATACCCTCCAGAAAAAAAAGGACACTGGTTGTCCATAAGAAGCTAGAGATCTGTGACAGTGTCCCTAAGTGGACAGTGGGTCTGCCTCGTATTCCTGTTTGTTAAGAGTGCAGAGGCGTAGTTTGGCTTGTTTTCTTCATTGAATCCCCCATCTTTCTCTTGTAACAGATGTTTTCTTTTTGATCTTGGGGCCACAGTGTCAATGCCATGGAATCAGCCACTTACCCAACCAGTGGGATTTTGGGCAAGTTCTGGTTTATGGTCTAGTTCTGATGATTTGAGTGGGGGGTGGGGTAGTACAGATATTGAAGAGACTTGATAAGATTCCCTCTTTTGCAGTTAGTTCTGTTCTATATCTTTCCAAGGGTGGTTTTAGTAGCAAATCCCATGGAAAATGTAATGTATGGGGCCCCTGACTGGGCACACCTATCACATATTTATCTCTATTGCTTATCATTCCACTTTTGTAACCTGGTGAGGATGAACTCAGAAACATCTCTTTTCCTTTCTACTTTAATCATTTGAGGCTTTTCAGTCTTCGGGAATGATCTGTTAAAATGCAGCCATTGCAGGGAAAGCTCATAGCTTAGTCCTAAATAGCCATTGGCTTAATTTCCAATTCATAATTTTGCAAGTATTAGAGTCATTGAAGGTTTTAAGGTTTTTCCTTAAAGGGTCTTCAGATATTGTTTTTTTACAAATGAGAAAAGTGAGGCTAGAGAGAGATAAGAGAACCATACTCACACAGGTGGAAAAAAGAACAATTCAGTTTTTTTTTGATTCATGGCTGGTGCTTTTCCCCCCATAGCCCTGTGAGTGAGACTCTGCTGTGAGTGATGAGAGGAAGAAAGAGATGTGAATACGTTAAAAGAAGTAATTGGTTCTATTAGAGATAGGTAGCACTACTGTTCTAGGCATTGAGGTAGATATTTCAGACACTACAGACAAATCTCCTCAGCTAGACAAACCAATAGTTATAGTGAGTGTGATGGTAGAAATGAGAGCCATTTGGAAGGAGAGATTATTGTTAAGATTCTTTTGGCTGCAACTGACAGAAACTTTCACTCAAATCAGCTTGATTTAAAGAATTCATTGATTAACATGACTTGGAAATCCAAGAAGTATTTCTGCTTTCAAACACTATGAGGACAGAGACTTCAGAGTCTTAACTCTATTAGGACAGTTGTCTCTCAGCTCTTCTTTCTTTTGTGTTGACCTCAATCTCAGGCAGATTCTCTGCAAATGGTGCCAAGGATGGATGAGGCAGCTATGGTCTTGCACATTATCTGCTTAGCAACCCTAATGGAATGAGGGTCCTTTTCTGTCAAGCTAATCTCATTGTGCCAACTTGGATCACATGCCCATCAAAAAGCAACCAAAGGAAATGGTATGCTCTTATTGGCCAGGTCTGGGTCAGTGATTACTATGGAGCTAAAGAAATGGGATTAGCCCACTCAAACATCATGGTTTGATTGTGGAGGTGGATTCCTCTTAGATATGCAAAAACAACACAGACTCTAGCATCAGCTAGAGATGAGGTAGAGGGGAGGACTAAGGGGTTGTTCTGTTTCAAAATCCAACTAGGTGTATTATAATATAATTTAGATGCTAACCACTTGGAGTTAGTGTCAGAGCACAAATTAAAGGATAGATCCTCTATGGTATTATCCTTACTTCAGATGCTAGCTGTACTTCGGGGGACCCCAAGTCACCTGATCTTCTGGCTGACTGGCTATAAATTCGGGGCTTTCAAGCCCTTCAGGTTAGATAATATGTTAGAACAACTCACAAAACTCATGAAAGTGCTATACTTGTGATTCCAGTTTTATTATAAAGGATACAAGTAGGATGAGTTCTGGGAGGGAGCACAGAGTTTCCACACCTGTCCCAGTGGATTTAGGGTGCATCATCCTTCCAGTACACCAATGTGTTAACCAACCAGGAAGCTCCATGAGCTTGGGTGACCAGCCTTTTTTTTTCTTCATTATATAGTTAAGATTAATGAAAAATTGGCTATGTGACTGAACTTAATCTCCAGTCCTACACCTCTCCCTGGAAGTCTGGTGACTGAAAGTCCCAACGCTTTTCTGGTGAACCTGCCCCCATCCTGAAGCTATCTAAGGGCTCATCATGAGTCACATTATTAGCAAGACAGAGACACTCAGGAAATTCCAAGGGTTTTTGAAGCTCTATGACAGAACACAGATAAGTCATATTCTTCACCTATAGAGGTGAAGGAAGGTTTCCTATGGAGGTGATACTTGAGTTGAGTCTTTACACTGACCAAGAACACATCTGTATGAAATCACTGAGGCATGACAAAGAAGAATAATTTTAAGGGACTGTAAGTCCAATGAGTAAAGTCTGCTTTTATCTTGTGCAAAGTGGGGGGTGGTGGGTTGTGGTCACTGAAGGATTTGAATTTTAGTGTTATGTCTCTAGCATAAATGTGGAGGGTGGAAAGAAGGGGAGAAAGATGCAATGAGGTGAATATAGTAATTCAGGCAAGAATTTCAGTTTCTAGCAGTACCTACTTGACTCTTCTGTCAGGAATAGACCCTTGACCTTTGTATTGAAGTCCTAGTGTTGCCATAACAAACTGCTACAAACTGGGTGGCTTAATACAACAGAAATTTATTCTCTCACAGTTTGGGAGGCCAAAATTCCAAAATCAAGGTTTCAGAGAGGTTCTGTCTGAGGGAGAATCTGTTCCATGCCTTTCTCTTAGCTTCCAGCAACTGCCAGTAATTCTTGGCATTCCTTGGCTTGCAGATGCATCACTCTAATCTCTGTGTTTGTCATCACATGTTGTTCTTGTGTGTCTCTGTTTCCAAATTTCCTCTTCTTATAAGGACACCAGTCATTAGATGAGGGCCTACTCTAATTCATGATGACCTTATCTTAACCTGATTCATCTAAAAAGACCTTATTTCCAAATAAGGTCACATTCACAGGTACCCAGGGTTTAAACTTCAATATATCTTTTTTGGGGAACACAATTCAAGCCCTAACATATTCCAACATTTCTTGGGCACAGAAAGGAAAGTGATGGATCATCTGTGTGACCTCATAGCCTCATAGCTGTCTCCTCAGCCTCATTCACACATTGCTCTGACAGTGTTTTGGGTGGAGTGTCTTTTTCTTTATTGGCTGAGCTGAGTCAAAGTGGATGGATAGTGTTGTCCTTGCTACTATCCTGGAGGAGAAGACTGTCTGCTCCTTCTGTTGGTGGCAGGAACAAAAATGGCACCAGGTGTTAGAACGGTGGAGTCAGACTGGACGTCAGTTCAGCAACCTGTCAGTACTCGAGTTCTGGCTAAGAAAGATTTCAGAGCCAAGACTCAAACTATAAAAGAAAGCTTATTTAGATAGTCACAGAAGTAGAAGAAGTAAGCTGTAGAAGGAATGGACTCAGGAAACTCGTTACTAAGGCAAAAGAAGGGCCCTTGGACTTAGGAAAAAGAGAGAAGTAAAGAAAACTTGCCTGTGGGAAAGGGGCGGGGAAGGGAGCTATTAAACTCTAGTTACTCAGTCCTAATGGCTTTTAAAGGTGAGAAGGTCCTAGGGAAGTATCTCAGTAGAATATTATTAGCTTTCCAGGTGTGTTCTGTCAGGGTTGTGGTCTCCACTAACTGGCCAGTGCCAAGGTAGGGGTCATTAGTTAATGCTGCTGGTCCTTATGTTAGTCATGGCATTGCTTGTCTGGATTTGCTGCTTTTCTGGGCCTGGAGTTGAAAAACAACTGAGGCCTAGATGTTATCCTATAGGTTAATGCTTAAATGGTTGTTAAAGGGCCTGCATGGGAGTCACATAAAACCACCCTTTGGCCCTTTGTTCCTTCTCTAAGGAGATCTGCCACATGACTAGTGACATGCCAGGGGAAGGAGGTCAGGGAAGGGTTCAGACTGCATGACTATCGATTTGAAAGGTTAGCGGGTATAAACTGCATGATCAGCAATATGCTAGAGGTCCTTGTTTTCCAGCTTTGCCTGTTACTAGGCACTCAGGGTTTTTTTGCCCTGGTGACCTTCTGTACCTGGCCCATGGTCCTTGCTCTCCTCATGTCTGTCTACCTGCTTATCACATTTCCTGCTCCCAACTATGTTTTAAATTGGGAAAGGGGGAGGCTTTGAGTACCCTCCTCCCCTGCACCAACCTGTAATTCTCATAGCACTCCTATTTCTCTAGAAAGAAATGAATAATGGATTATTCTAAGGCCAATGACTGTGCTCTTCTCACTGGAAGAGGGATGGTGATAAGAAATCACTATAGGATGACTTTATAGTCTGTCCCTCTTGTCCTCTTTCACCCCCTTCTGAGCAAGTACATTAAATGGAACACCTCAGTCTGGTACCTTCTTTGCTGTGTTTAAGTTGTAAGCCCTTGTAATCAACATATTTTACTGATCATGTCTCATTCATCCTAAACCTGCAGCTGTGTGTTGGGAGTTTTAAGATTGGTTGTTCAATATTAGTTGAACCAGATTTTTTCAGTGTGTACACTACATCTTTAGACAGCTTCAGGGAGTCAGTTTGTTAAGTAGTACCGCACTGCTTCAAAGACACCAGGTGTACCACAGGGAGAAGCTATGCTTTTGAGGTCATGGAAATTGAGGTGTTCCCTTGGAGAGACCCAATTCCCCGTCTTTCTAGAGTCAATGCTCTACAATCAGACATGGCTAGCATCTCTTATTCCTTTTTAAAGATTTCATACCTATTTTTGCCATTTGAGGATTACTGTGAATTAAGGCAAAGGAGTTAAATTTTTAAATTTATTTTTGGAGTTGAGAGAAACGAAGTCTATGTAGGTAAAATGAATTTCCCAAATTCACTTCATAGAGTGACTAACTCATCCTCGTTTGCCCTAGACTTTACTGGTTATAAAACTAAAAGTCTCACAACTCGGGAACCCCTTGGTTGTTTATCCTTTGAACAGGACCACATATTCCTCAATGGAAGGGATGGTTTTACATGTCTTCCAAACCTACCATCTTGCCCCTTCTCCTCTCCCATCACAATATTCAATATAAATTTTAGCAAGTATCTCCAGTCCAAAGAAATGTCTCATAAGAAGCCAGAGATGAAAGCAGCAAAGGAAAACCATCCAATTTCTAGTATCTGAATTTGTCCCATTCATGTCCTGATACCAAAGGATTTGAGAAGTACAGGAGAGGGAGAGTAATGGAAATGGAGGGTGCAAACTCAGAATGCTATTTATGGCCTAGTAAGAGTCTGTGGTTGAGTTGCTGGCTTTTCTCCAAGGGGCAAACAGCTCCAAATTTCCAGAGGAAGGCCCTGGAAATAAACTTTCTCAGGAGAAATTACTATGTAAATTTCTCTGAAGAGATCAAAGCAAGTGTCCATCCGGTCATGCCCTACTCCATCTCCCTTCACTGCTGGGGATCATCCCTCTGATAAAATTTATGGACTGTGATCAACCAAATACTTGTCACAATTTCATAGCTAAAGTATATTCATATGCTTGTTGTTATGGCAACCATCAATAATATTAATAAAACCCTGTCTGGTTGAATCAGATGACTGGGACGTGTAAACACAGACAAGAATAGCCATATCAGATGTCAGCACAGAACAACATAAGCACAACAGTCTGTATGCTGGTTATCTTCCACCCCACCCCAGCAGCCACATCTGTCTTGCTTATGCCTGAAACAGTCATTGGCTTCTGTGTGGGGCTATGTAAGTGGGTACACAGCAAGAAGAGGCCCTCTTTCACCTCTAAAATGAGGGAGAGAAATAGTTTACCATGAGTTCAATATCCCATGCCACTAGGGGTCCCCTGTATGATATTTGTTCATCAATTATGGATATCATAAAACACATTGCTTACAAAGCTTTTTCTTATAAAGTATTCGCTTTGCACCTGGTAGTGACTTAAATAGTGGCTGATTTTAGCTGGAGGGTTAGTGGACAGTTTGGTGATCAGTGCATTTACTTGTTTTGTAAAATAGGGTCATTAAAGTAACTATATAGGCTGTTGTGATAATCTAATGAGATAACACAAGCAAAGCTCTCAGCACAATGATAGCATATAAGTGCTCAGTAAATGAAATACCATGAGAGGCTAATAGATTGGCTGTGGATTTTGAAGTTAATTCAAATTCCAGTTTTTTCATTTTCTACCTGTGCATCCTTAGGCAAGTTTTGTAAATCTCTGTCAGCTTCAGATGAGTTTCCTTATGTACTGAATGGAGACCTTCATAGCGTTCACATTACAGGATTGTTGTGAGAATTAAGTGGTGTTATATACCAAAGGTGCTTATAGCAGTGCTTAAGACTTGGCTAGGACTAAGTAAATAGCAGTAATAGCAGTACTGGTGATACAAAGCCAAGGAATGTTCAGTAGATTTTCAGTTTAACTTGGTGACAGATTGGGAGCACTAATTTTTGCACTTCTTTCAATAATTTTTAAATTTCACTTTCAAAACCCTGAGTATAAATTAGTGCTATAAATAATCAAATTATATTCTTTATTGCTTCTTGACTTAAAAGCCCATTTCCAATCTCTTTCTAGGTCTTCTTCTATTAGTTCTTTGTCCTGTCCTTACCTTAGCTATTTTTCTTCTAATCTTTTTTACTCTCTGGGACCAGCATTCTTGGTAATATATGCTCTTTAGCAGTCAGAAAATCTTACTACCAGGGAGAGAAACAAGAAGCTCTTTTCCTGATTTAATCCAACCATGATGTTCATATTTACATGGAGATCTTTAGCCATTAATAAGTCTCCTTCCACATTCTTTTCTTTGCTCAGTTATAAAATGATGCCATATTTTAGGAGTATTCATTGGAGTAGTCATGTCCTGTAGAGGACTAGAGAGGTTTTCTTTGCCTTCCATCAAAGAGGAGCATTTATTTGCTAGTATGACACCTGCTTGTCTCCTTTCCTTGTTGTGTCAACAAATGCAATCAATCAATTGATTGTTTTCTCAGCACTCTGCTCAACAACTAGCTTAATGGGTTAAAAAAAACACACCTCACAAACAATAATTCTAGTAACAGAACTTCTAGGTTGTATTATAGTCACATTAGGCACACTAGATTTTAGGTGATAGAAACATGGGGTCCATAATTAATCATTTATTTCCCTGGGTAGTCTTTGTAAATTCACAACTATGTGTGTATCTCCTTTTAATAAGATTTTTTGTCTGGCCTACTGAGAACTGAACTACTCACAGGAGATCAGTTGTAATTGTACTAAAGAACTTTGTTCCCTCCATGGCCATAGCTCTTTGTACCAGTGATGGATACCCAACCCAATGCAGGCCAGTTGGAACCTTTCTCCTGGGAACTTGGAAATCAGACCCTGGGACATCTAGCAGTTGGAGGTGCCAGAGTAATAATGGCAGGGCTGCAGGGCTGGGCTAGTGTATTAGTAATTTATTGCTGCATGACAAATCACCTCCAAGTTAAGTTTTAAGCAAGAAAGCTTGATTATATTATAATTTCTGTTGGGTCAGAAATCTAGGAGTGGTTTAGATGTGTTTTTCTATCTCATTATCTTTCACAAGGCTATAAAGTACTTTACACCTTGATTGGCCAGGGCTGTGGTCTCATCTGAAGGCTGGACTGAGGTAGGATCTGCTTCCATGTTCACTCACATTGTTTTTGGTAGGATTCAGTTCTTCATGGGCTGTTGAACAGAGGGTCTCAGATTCTTGTTGGTTGTTGGTCAGAGGCTTTGATTTATGGGCTCTCATGGAATCCTCAGGATGGAGCTAGTGGAGTTCAACAGGCTAATGCAGATTTGGATTTGGTCATGTCAGGGTATGGCTCAATACAGGAAAGATGCCGTAATTTGGTCATGTGGGGAGGAAGGCTTAACACAGGGATAATGGCGATGGTCCTTCCAGCCCTTGCCTCATAGCCATACAACTCAGTTTCTCCCTGTATATTTCTGATGTCTCTTGAACCACTATCCCTCTGCCAGTGCCTACGGTGAGGGCCTGTGAGCAAGAGTTTCTGTGTTGTTCTTTTAAGAGGACATCTGGGTTTCCAGCAGCCTTTTGTCTCATCAGGATGGATGGAATCCTTGCTGATTTTCTCAGCCAGGTGTTATGTGGCTCCTCTTTTTGGCACTGGTGTTCTGGACTGGGGATCCTGGCGTGGGGCTGAGATGACTTGCTCCTGATGGGGGACCTTTGCAGCTGAGATAGTCTCAGGATCTACAGCTGCCACACATGGATGCATTGCTATCCTGTTTTGCATCTCTGCCACCTCTACCAGTCTCAATATGATTTCTTCTTTATATCCTTAGTCATATGACTTTTGTTCAGTGTGTCATCCAGGTGATTGTTCTATGATTTCATTGTAATTTTGATGTGGTCATGGGAGGAGGTGAGTTCATTGTCCTCCTATTCCTCCATCTTGACTGGAACATCACATTCTCATTTTTTAAGATAGCTTGAGTAACTTCCATTGCTTTTCACTGAAAAAGCCTTGACTAAGGCTGGATTGTACTTCATTAGCCCAGGTCTAGGCCCTTAATAAATTCTCAAGTCATACTTGCTATGCTAAGTAAAATATTGATCTTTTCTAGAATGTTCCCAATGAGACTATGGTGTCATCTAAACCATCATCAGCAAAGATACCTCTAATTTCAACCAGAATGTCCAAGGAATAGGATTTCACAGATTGAAAAGCTAGAGCAGGGCCTGGTGGCATGAGTTGTTTATTGTATATGTTTTTATTCCATTTTACAATATTTGTGTGAGGGGTAGACTCAGTGCCATAAGCCTTCACATTCCATGCATAGACAATAGTGCTGAGGGGAGATGCAGAGACTATAATAACTGGGGGAAGGAATTGGAAGTTGCCCACAGTACATTCCTTGCTCCAAATAGTCTGAGGCAGGGGCCTTTATCATTAGTCTTACTGTGAACTAATGTGTTTTAGAGTTTCATTCTTTCATATGTTCACCGCTAACCCTTTGCAAAGGGCTTGGCTTTGTGGTAATGTGGACTGACCGTGAAGTGTTCAAAACTCATGTTTTGGCAAAATGTGAAAATTCCTTTGAGGATGACTGTGTCTCATCATCAGAGATAATCCTTTTAGGAATTCCATGTCTGGCAAATGTGGCCTTAAATTTGTGGACGCTTGTGGTGAATTGGTATTTTTTGGGCTTTACAATCCTGAGATTTTTATTGTAGTTATCCTCTTTAATGATATAGTCTCTTTTACTTTTCCTTCTAGATAAACATATTGGTGCCAATGTTCTGCTGTGGTCTGGTTGGGGAGGCATAGGATATCATTAATTTTTTTGTATATAAACTATACACCTTTCAAGAGAGATTGGATATTTGCTGATGAGTCAGCCTATTGAGTAATGAAACTACTGAACTGAAACAGTAGGCTGCTAGAATTTTCATATGCTTGCTGGGACTATGACAGAGATTGAAAATGTCAAGAGACCTTAATGATTATCCAGTTCACAACCTTCATTTCAGAGTTGGCTGTAACAGTTAGAGGGCTTGAATGCAGGGTACTTGATTCTTCCTTTACTATGCTGTTTTTAACTTGATCATGTTTCTTACCATTACTCCTAGAAAACTTCCAAAGATAGTAAACTCACATTTACCTTGAAGGCAAATGTAACTTACTCTTCCCAAGTTTTCTAGACTCTCTATTCTTTGAATTTCTTTGACATTGTTGTGTGGTTGTAGGAAATCCAAATTTTTCTCTGAGTATTCTCAGAATCTTGGTTTGCAACAGGAATGATAGACTGTCACCTACTCATTTGTCTTATCCCACAAGGCACACACAACTGTTTCATAATAATAATAATAATACCAGTCCTTCCACCAACAGTATGATTTGGAGGCTATTTTTGAAGTTCCTCTCTCTGTGGTTATATGACCAGCTGGATTCATATTTAGATTCTTTACTTTCTTTTTTTTAAAAAACATTTTTTGGAAATGATTAAAAATTTTTTTTACAGCCATGTAAAATATGTACATGAGTACAAAGTCAACCTATAAAGCAGCTACTCAGAAGTCCTGAATTTCCCTGTCTACTCCACAATATTCTTTACATATAGGTAATTATTTTATGTCTTTTATATAAATAATATTTTACATTGTCTATTTTAAAAACATCTTTTATATATTTTTATTCAGTTTTATAATATTTGTAAATGTCTATAGTAAGGTTTGCATTTCATTGTAATAGTCTGTGAATAAATGCTTTGAACTTTTTTTTTTTAGTATAGATATGTTCTATTTCTTTTTCTTGTCTAATTGTAGTGGCCAGAATGCCCAGTATAGTGTTTGAATAGAAGTGAGAATGTATATCATTGTCTTGTTCCTAATCTTAAGGAGAACCCATGTACTTTTTAATTATTAAATATTCTGTTAGCTTTACGTTTTTCATAGATGCCCTTTATCTGGTTGAGAAAATTTCCTTTTATTTTAAGTTTACTGAGAATTTTTATCAGGAATGGATTTTGGTTTTTATTTACGTTTTCTGCTTCAATTGAGATACTATATGGTTTTTGTATTTTAGAGTATTCATAATGATGTTATATTGATTGATTTAAAAATGTTCCTTACATTTTGGATTATGTTGTGATATCCTTTTTATATATTGTAAAATTCAACTTGCTAAACTTTTGTTTAGAATTTGTACATCTATGTTCATAATTAATATTTGTCTATAATTTACTTTTCTTATAATGTCCTTTATCTGTGTTTAGAATCAGGGTAATCTGACCTGGTAGAATAAATTGGGAAGTATTCTCTCCTCTTCAGTTTTCTGGAAGAGTTTGTGTAAAATTGGCATTATTTCTTAGTTAATGTTTGATAAATTTTATCAGTGAGCCATGTGGGCTGGAGTTCTCTAGGCAGTTTAGTCTGATTCTGTTACACCACTCAATAATAATACTTTTAATCTCATCTTATCTATGTTTTTGTTGGATCAGTTTGCTTGACTTTTTCCCTTACTGTGGGTCATACTTTGCTCTTTCTTTTGATGGCTGGTAATATTGATTGCATGGCAGGCATTGTAAATTTTACTGTGCTGGGTGCTGGGTATTTTTGTACTGTTATAAATATCATTTACTCTTGTTCTGTGGTACCATTTAATTTCTTGGAAATAGTCTCATTCTTTATGGTCCTGATTTTAAGGTTAATTTCTGGGGAGGTAGAAACAAAATTTAGTCTAGTGTTAATTTTTCCCGACACTGTAACAAAACTCCTTTGCTGGCATTTCCTCCAAAAACTTTTTCCCAGACCTCAAGAACTATTTCTCAAATCCTTTTTGGTGGCTCTTTCCCTGCTTGGGCAGTATTCTTACATGAATGGATTGATTCAAATGAAAACTCAAGGGGAACCCTCTGTAGATCTCCAAATTAATCTCCCCTACTCCTACCTAGAACTCTTCCCTGTAAGCTCTGGTTGCCTTAGCCTCCCAAGATTTTCAGCTCTATCTACCTATCTCCATCTATTTACCTAATTCTGGGATCTTCTTGGATCCTCCAACATTCACTGTGGCCTGGAAACTGTCTCTAAGAAATACATTGAGCATTCCCCCCACTCCCCTTTATTCATACTAGATGGTAAATTTGACCTCTGTTATTTCATTTTGGCTGACATTGAAATGTCTAACCTGTTTAAAAAGTTTATTCTTTTCACCTTAATATGTTATCAATTTTTCATTCACTTGTTCCTTCTAACTTATTAATAATTCCTAAAATTACCTATTCTTTTATTTATAATACCTTTTTAGTTACATATTCTCTTTTCTAACGAATTATATTCTTATAATTATTTTTTAGTTATATGTTTTCTTTCTAAGAATTCTAATTATGATGTGTTGTTCTTTTAATACTTCCATCATTTTCTTAATTGATTTTTAGCCCATTTTGAAATATTATAGTTTCATCTATATTGTAGACATGACTTTTTGTATGCTTTTGGTCTAAAAGAATGTTATTCTGCTGTTTATTTCCTTTGTAAAACATAACTTTTTATGGTATTTGATTATGATCTTTGTGCTTCATTTTATTTATTTATTTTTTTATTAATCCTCACCAGAGGATATTTTCCATTGATTTTTTTTTTTTTTTTTTTTTTATAGCGAGAGTGGATGAGAGAGGGAAAGACAGAGAGAAACATCAGTGTGAGAGAAGCACATCGATGGGTTGCCTCCTGCATGAGCCCTGACCAGGGCCCAGACTCTGGGGAGGAGCCTGCAATCTAGGTACGTACTCTTGATGAGAATCATACCCAGGACCCTTTAGTTCACAGGCCGACTTATTCACTGAGCCAAACTGACTAGGGCTGTTCCTCATTTTAAATGAAATGAGTTTTTCTATGTTTTTAGCATGGTGGGATGGACCATGATAGTTTTTCCAATTCAGTGAGCTTTCTCTTGTATAATTTTCGTACTGGTTGATAAATGCGCTCAGATTTTTGTCTTCCTCTACACACTCACCCCTTTTGCTCCTGTCTTGTTCTGTTTGTATGGATTCTTAAGGATTTCTCCTTACTGTTGGGCTTTATCACAGATGAGTATCTTAGTGTTAATGTCAAGATTTCATGTAGCTTAGACTGATCCAGCCTCTTCATACTTCACTGTGCACTTCTTGCACTCACCTAGAACATTGAAAATCTCTCAGCTCAGCTACTGATCTCAAATTGGCCCATTGCCTTTTTAAGTGAGTCTCTATTGGGGATTTTGGAGTTCTTATGTTTTCAGGTACATGGGACACCTGGTATTTTCCTCTGCTTTCTCTGTGTAGATGCTGATACTATGCTGGCCTTGTACTTGTTGGTTCTCTTTCGCTCTTGTTTTTGATTTTGTGGCTTGTGGAAATTCTTACCTAATTTTATGGTAGATTTATTCATGAACATGTTTTTATTTATGTGCAGTAGGCAGAATAATGTCTTCTCTCCCTCCAAGATATTCCCATTTCTAATCCCTGGAACCTGTGAATATGTTACCTTACATGGTAAAAGGTGCTTTGCAGATATAATTAAGTTATAGATCCTAATATAAGGCAGTTATAGTGAATTATCTGGATGGGCCCAGTGTAATCATAAAAGTACCTATAAGCAAAAGAGGGATGTAGAAGGGCCAGAGAAGGAGAGATAATGTTGGAAACAGAGTTAGATTGATGTAAGGTGAGAAAGATTTGACTGGGCATTGCTGGCCTTGAGGATGGAGGGAGGGAATAATACGGGGTAGAAAGGAAAGGGAAACTTGAGTCTTTGAAACTTGCTTAATTCATATTATTCTAATAAACTGCTGGAGTGGCTTCATGCGACTATTACAAAAACTTTATCCCAAACTTGGTGATTTAAGTAAAAAAGGATGTATTTTCTTATAGTTAAAAGCTGGTTGTCTAAAATCCAGGTGTCTGGAGGGTAGTGCCCTTTTTGAAGACTCTAGAGAAGAATGCCTTGTTGTCCTTCAAACTTCCGATGGCTCCAAGGTGTTCCTTGGTTTGTGAGTGCATAACTCCTATCTCTGCCTCTGTCTTCACCTGGCCTTCTCTATGACTGTGTCTTCTCCTTTTCTGTTCTCCTGTGTGAGGGGAACAAATTTAAATTCTGAAGAGCTTAACATAAAATATCCTAAACTTTCTGCATAGCTACAAGCTCCAAAAAAAATGAACTTGGGTCACTTTAAAAGTTAAAATATCTAATATTATACTGAAACTCTTTAATTTCTGGCATTTGGGATCAGAATGGGAAACTGTCTCACTTAGACTCTCTCTTAGATCCCTGCAGTCATGGTGTGGCAAGAGGGAGAAGAAAGTAAGAAAAAAACAACCACCAAAATCTTTCTAAGTTTTGGTGTTTTAGTTTCATTGCTACTTAATCTTTTGGTTATCAAATTTGAATCCTGTATTATACATAGTTAACTTCTTTGTGACAGTTCATTACTAAATAACTTAAAGGGGGATGGACTCTCCTTAGAAAATGAACTTCTTTTAGAAATTATGCCTATGTTTTGCATAGTTATGGTAGGTTACTGATGGAGCTCATTGAAGATAGACTGAACTCTGTGTAGACCTTCTTTAGCTATGAGAAATAGAGAGTCAGGGATATAACACTAGATTGATGGCACATCCTGTGGTTTTCATTGTATATTAAGGTGTCTTTAAATTAACATTTTTTATATTAGTAATTTTATTGAAAAAGAAGAACACATAATTTGATTAATTTTTTAGTTTTCATAAATAAAAAAAATCTAAGCGCAAAGATACAATAAAACATTAAATTGGTTTTTCAGAAGAAAGTCCTTAATTACTTTTTAAATGGCTATTATTCTGTGAGCACTAAATAAATTTCATTTCATGTAGCCACATTTCTTTATTGGTCTGCCCTCTGAAGCTCAGAGACTCTGTTATTTAATCTCCTGGGTGCTTCTCTGAGGACTTGGAAATTCTCAAACAGCTACTTGATTCTAATTCACATCAGAGTTCCTCTTTTTTGCCTAACAGCCCCTCTGCTTTTCAACTTGGCTTTTATAAAGATTCAGTCTTTTTTCTCATATGTACATTTAAAAGTTATCAAACAAGATTATCATATCCCAAAAGGCTAAAAAGAAAGGTGGGTAAAATGAAGATGGAAAAAAATGGAATTTGGGAGTAAGAAAAATGTTAAAAGACTATATCATTATTTAAAGGTAGATGAGGCAACGTTAACAGTTGTTGAAGATAATATAGACCTACCTAACTGGTATTTTCCTCATTCTTCTCTATCAAAGAAAAAGGAATTATAAAACTTATTCTGGAAAGGCAGAATAAAGAACTAAAATGAGTAGGTGAAAGCAAAAGGGCATCTAACTGCTTTAAATATATTCAGGATTTTAGATTAAGAGGCAGTAAGTCATATGCAAGGAGCTGACACTAATGATCTTTGAGGAGAAATGGCAAAGCAGAGGGTTGCTAAAAATCTGAGGGAGGCAAACATCTTAACTTTTATAATGGAAAGTATAGATTTCAGACATTATAGATGGGAAACTTGGATGTCCATTCACACAATTGTTCAGGCTGGATCTGTCCATGACCATGTTCTAGGCTTGGCAGGGAAGTGGTGTCCTAACCCTACGCCTGCTCCCAGAATTCTATACCTCAGTCTAGTATTTATCAGAGTCTCTTGATTTCCATTTTCCTGTGAAGGGAGATGGGACAGCAACATTTTATAATAGATTACTAGGCAAAGAATTTTAGGAACTTAGAAAAGTATGCTCTTTTTACTGGGAGCCAGTAGACATTAACTAGGATTAAGTCATGTTAAAGCAATTTCTTTCACTCTCTGACGATTTACTAGTGTTGAAAGTCTTCCTATGTCATCAAGATACCAGAAATTGTGGGGATCTTAGATGTTACTTACCTCATATTCTTCAATTGTAAGTGAACAGGAAGACCAGAAAGATGGACTACAGTCCCTAATGTCACACAGTTAGTTTATGGAGGGTAGAACTTGGAATACGCTCAAGTCTCCTGAGTTCTTCCTAGTCCATCAAGTTCTTCTCATGATATCTTTCTTGACAAGAGGAAACTTGAATGAAGCACAGGTAGGCAGATTTCTAATTGGTGCAATAGCTACACTTCAAAAAATTTTAAGGCGTTTGTTTCATTTGAAGAAAGATCTGTAATGGTATTCTTCAGGTCTCTCACTCTGGCCCTCTCACTGTCATTACTGAATTGGAGTTAAAGAACCAGAAAACCTGTTGTTACACAAAGCTGACACAAATCTGGGAGGAACAGCTAATATATTGGATGATAGAATCAAGACTCAAAAGTCTTTAGATAGAGTGGAACCATGAGCTGAAAGTACTATGATGAAATTAGTAGTGGTAGCAGAACAGTACTACAATTAATAAAAAAATATCAACTGCTTCTGTTCAAGATGGGGGGTAGTTTTTAAAAGTTTTAGTTGAATGTAACTGCAGTGCAGGCCAACAGTGTCATTTGGCTGCGGAAATAATTTATTGCAATCTCATCCTGTGTTAGAAGCATTCTTGTTTTCCCATCAAGGGAGGTAATTGTTCCTTGCACCGACCACATGTGGAGGATGAATTGGACTTTAGGCACCACATTTTAGCAGGGAAATTGATTGTGGTAGTGCTTTAGAGGAGAGTGACAGGATTCTGAATAGTCTGTTGGGAAGAAAATGGGATCCATTTATTCTGAAAAGGAAAGAACTTACAGGTAATTTGTTAACAATAACTATCTTTAGATCTCTGCATTTATTTTTTTCATGTTTATTTTTTTATTTAATAAACATTTTTTCAGAACCCTCTAGTAAATGCCATGGAAACAGAGGTAAACATGCAGGAGTTGTGAACAACTGGGTATCCATTAAACAGTGTAGAGTCCTAGCCACCTCCTTAGATATCCTCAGTCAGCCTGCACGTTGAGGTCTAGAAAGCTGCATTTTTAGGACCACATAGGTTAGCAGCATAATTGCATAAATATTGTTGTGAAGGTTTTGTCCAATGTGCTTAGAAAACATGTGGAAAGGAGAATCAGTCAGTTTGATGTATTAGTATAGGGACACAGGTATTTCTGGATGTCCTAGATAGCAGGATTAGAACCAGTGAATGGAACTTGAATAGCACTAGTTTTCAGTTCAGAATAAGTGAATGAACGAATGAACGAACGAATGAATGCAACCCCCATTTTAACAATGAGGTGTTTGAAAAATGGAATATGTTTTCCAGGGAACAGTGCACCTCTCATTCTGGAGATGATCACAGAGAGGCTCAGCCAGCAACTGTTGTGTGGTTTGGGGAAGAAGGTTCATATCTCCCATTCTATGACACATGTTAGCACAAAGAGGGACATTTTTACCAATACTTTTATCCCTTTCTCTCAATTTTCTTACTTATTCCTCCTTCTGGGAGAGACTAGTCAACTTTGTTAGAGTCTGGGGCATTTTTGAGGCCATGTTTTCCTAGGGATAGGTCATCATATAAAGCTCTTTGTACAGGCTGGTGATTACTGTATGCATCAAATATGCAGGCTTTTCATCCAATTGGGTGTGGGTCCCCTGATCTACTCTGTAGCACCCAATGACACACCTGACTGTGTGGGCTCCAAGATATGTAGTGAAGACTTCAACCCGTATCAGCTACAAGCTATATTCCCCAGGACTTCCGCTTTGAAGTCATTGAATGCTTTCCAGGCCATTAAGAAACTGGTATTTGGATCTCTATTTGGTTAGAAGTTCCATTATTAGCTAGAGTTCTGAGGTGGAGAACAGGTGAGTCATAGGCCCACAAATCCATAATACATTTTTTTTTATTTTATTGAGTGGTGTGAGGAAACTTGCAGGTGGGCTCTTCTGTCATCCAGACAGGTAGTCTCTAGAGAGTGAAGTTTGTATTGAATGACTCTGTTAACCTTTCACAGCCTTAATGTAATCTGTATGCTCCAAGTGCTCATTTGTTTATAGACCTGGTTGATACTACTTGAAAAATTTGTCCTTAAATATGCTGGTCAATTATGTTCATCTTTCAAATGGTTGGATCTCAACATTACCTTCTTTCCTATGGCTTTAGGAATCCTCAAAAAGTTGGTGGGGTTGCACATATAATTTAGACTGTCCCCTTCATTTATGTAACTAATTGTGGTATATATTGTATTATGCTGTCCAGATCCTTCTGTGAGGACCAAAACACTCATTCCCCCAACTTGTTGAGAGTTGGTAACTGATGGCTTATAATAGAGCCCCTCACCAGAGACTGTCCTCTGCTGAATGTCAGAGAAGGTGATACTTCCTTCCTGGAGGTAATCCACATGGTTGATCCAAGAATTTAAAGGCTCACCCCCTTCCCCAATTTGGGACAATTCTGTTTCAGAGCTCCTCATGGGATTAGCTGAGGATTTTACTGTTATAGACCAATTTCTCTCTGTGTTCAATGTTGCTTTCATCTGTTCTAATAGGTTTGATTCCAAGAGAACTCCAAACAAAGGTCTTGCATATAACTTGCTATCTCCGAAGTCTTCTTCCTCCCAGGAAATCCAACCTGTACCATTAATACTCACTGTCTTAATTTAGGTATCAAGCAAGTACTAAGTGTATGGAACATGGCAGTGAGGAAAGAGCCTACAATGTTGTAGTTGATCTATTCCAGCTATTGTTCTGCCCTGATCTGTCTTGTGACTTGGTTTAAATATGTTGTTGCCTTCCCAAGTTTGCCTTACAGCTGATGTTCAGAGAGTGTTGCTGTTCCACTCTTGTTAACATGGTACATCTCATGTGGCTTTGCTCTAGTCACCTTGAGGCCTATTGGCACTGCTCTTCCATTCTGGCTGTGCTAGACTCTGGATGCCTTGGCACAGTTGATGACCTATTCTTATCCTCCACTTCCTTGTTAAGATGAGGGGCTCATCCTGCTACTGTATCTCTGAAGCCTATCCCCATCTCTGCCCATCTTTGTACTCTGAGTCTTCTGTTGGTGAGGAGACCTACTCCTTTCTTATGTCTAGCTCCTATAGGGCATCCTTGACATAGCTGCTTGGCTCCCTAGTGGCAAAAATCTTTCACTTTCATCATCCAACCCTCTGTGGAGGTCATTTTCTTGTCAGAAATGCAGACGCCTCTGAGAGATTGGTTTCTTTTGTATATTTGTTTTTATGCAGTTCTCTTCAGCTTTGGACATATGGACATCCCAAGAGGCTGGTTGGGACTAGATGGAGAGTGTTTTAAGGACAGCCTCAGATTGTACCCAGAATAACTTCTCCCTATCCTGCACTAAGGCCATGAAACTAAGTTTGTCCCTCCAAAGACTCTCCCCACTTACAACTTTTACTTCAGTGGCCTGTTTGTCACTCTTTAGAGAATAGCTTCCCTTGGGACCTCCCAGTCTATCAGAAATGTCTGCATTTGTCTAGACTTCAATTATGGAAACAGTTCAAGTTCTTTCCCATGAGGGTCCTAAGCCCCATACCAGTAAAAGGATGTAGCTAGATTCTTATCCAAGTATTCACAAACATTCCATGACACTTACCCTTAATAGCCTGGTGCACATAGATGGCCTCGGGACAGGAGGGCGCCTAGTTCCACATGCTAGCATATCTGAGTCTCAGCCAGAGTGCATTGCTCCATACAACTCTGGGTTTCCATGAAGACAATGCACATTAGGACGAGAACAGGACCTAGAGTCGGGAGAATTGTTAATGCCACTGACCCATTGCCTCAGTTTCCTCAATTTTGAGTGATGGAGTTAGACTAGATCATGTCTAATCTCTTGTAGTTCTAACATTTCATGGTTCTTTTTAGCCATTTGTGTCATCATCCCACTTTTTATTGCCATGACTTTAATTGGGTCTGGCATGAAACCCTCTGAGGGACATTTCCAAAACAGTTTGCTGCTGGAATGCAGAAGATACTTTTCCTGGGTTGACACATATGCATTTCTTTGTGTGACCCCTGAATCCTAGCACAGAATTTTCCATCACAATCTGCCTGGGATTAATCAAGTGCGTCAGGAGAGGACCACTGAGGATAGCTCATGTGTAGCAGATTCCTGGGTAGAAATTGTTAAATTCACCTTGTGCCCACATAATATTGAAGCCTGGAAGGAAATTGGTTCGAGACTTTTTTTAATGCATTTACTTCCCTAAATCTCTCTATTCAACATTCAGAAAAGAGCAAATAATAATAATGAGTGGATTATATCTAAACTAATAAAAGCGAAATATTAAAATTAACCGTTTCTCCGAGATAGGGTAAGCCACGCCCACCAGCCAGTCAGAGCGGCTGTATGCAAATTAGCCCAGCCAACATGGCGGCCGCCACTCACGGACCTGAGTAAACAGCCCTTTCCATTGCGGCAGGAGGGAAAGTGAAGCTGAGCCCTTCAGCTCGGCTCCAATTAAACTGCCTCTAGCGAAACACAGCTTTTTGAAACATTGTAACAATCATAGAATCCTCCGGAGCTGAAGGAGATAGCAGCTCCGGCCTAACCAGTAAAAGTAACAATTGTTTCATTATAGACGCTGCGAGGTGAAGCAGAGGCTTCGTTAGTAGTTAGAAGGCCGCCTTAAAGGAACAGTGTATCAATTACAGTGTATCAAGGAACAGTATCAATTATAGGAGAAAAAACTCCGGAAATCTGCGTCCAGCCAGCCTTGCTGGGACGTTGGTCAATGGGAGCTGTGG
>PVJC01021321.1:0-28290 GCA_004026665.1 Murina feae | reverse complement strand
CCCCAGTGGCCACACACACACACACACACACACACAAAAGGCGCTTGGCAGACTGGGGCCATCATAGAACATCCACTGAGGGGTCCCAGACTGTCAGAGGGCACAGGCCGGGCTGAGGGACTCCCTCCACCCCGAGTGCACAAATTTTTGTGCACCGGGCCCCTAGTAGTAATATAATAGATATACAAATCCCATTCTTATGGATTTATTTAGTATCTATTCAGTACAGTAAAATACTATTAATGTTCATATTATACATTATATGTATTGGAACTGAATAATTTTTTTAAAGCATTTTGCAAATGCAAAGATTCAAAGTAGTTTTATTTGTAGGCTATTTCATTGAAGTACATTTGTCCTTGTTGTCTTCGCTCATGATTGAGAATTAGTATTTTGAAATGGCTTTATCACTGATAGTTCCATGAATGCAGAAAGGTTATAATTGGCTCATTGGGTTGATTGTGATTATTTTATATCATGCTAGAGGCCTGGTGCACAAAAATTTGTGCACTCAGGGGGTCCCTCAGCCCGGCCTGTGCCCTCTCACAGTCTGGGAACCCTCAGGGGATGTCCACCTGCTGGCTTAGGCCTGCTCCCTGGGCGATCAGGCCTAAGCTAGCAGTCAGACATCTTTCTAGCAGCCCGGGAGCCCTCAGGTGATGTCCACTTGCCAGCGGGGAGCAGGCCTAACCTGCAGTCGGACATCCTTAGTGCTGCTGAGGAGGCAGGAGAGGCTCCCACCACCACTGCTGTACTGGCAGCCATCAGCCTGGCTTGTGGCTGAGCAGAGCTCCCCCTGTGGGAGTGCCCTGACCACCAGGGGCAGCTCCTGCATTGAGCATCTGCCCCTTAGTAGTCAGTGTGTGTCATAATGACCAGTCATTCCCAGTGGTTCTGCTGTTAGGGTCCATTTGAATATTACCCTTTTATTATATAGGATTGAAAGTCCTAATTAAAAGGGGAAAAGGAAAACACAAAATAACTACAGTAAAACAAAATAATAATTGACTTTTTTTTCCTCCTTCTTTCAGATACATGGTACATTTGCTAGAGTTGGCAGTGACTTTTATTGAGAGATTAGAAACCCACCTTGAAGCAATTAGAAATATTCCTCATTTAGATGCAAATCTAAAGAAAATGGTGAGTATTAATAGCATTTAAGTACCTCATCAACTCCTTTCACATTACTTTTAGCTATTTTTTTTTATTATTGATTTCAGAGAAGAAGGGAGAGGGAGAGAGAGCTAGAAACATCAATGAGAAAGAATTACTGATCTGCCTCCTGCACGCCCTCTACTGGGGATCAAACCCCCAACCTCGGGCATGTGCCCTGATCAGAATCGATCCTGGGACCCTTCAGTCTACAGGCTGAGGCTCTATCCACTGAGCAACACGGGCTAGGGCACTTTTAGCTTTCTGTAGTTCTGTTTTTTACTGAAATCTCAAATGTCTGACCTACTTGTTTAATTTTTTTGATGGTTAATATGAGTGAATTATTTTATAAAATCAAGATGCTATTTTTTTAAATATATTATTTTTTTTTTAAAGTCATTTAACATTCTTTTACTCCAGTACTAGAGGCCCGGTGCATGACACTGTACACTGGGGGGCAGTGGAGGAATCCCCTAAGTGCAGCCTGCGCCCTCTTGCAGTCTGGGACCCCATGAGGGATGTCCACCTGCCCTAGAGGCAGGAAAGGCTTCCGCTACCACTGGTGCACTCGCCAGTCATGATCTCAGCTTCTGGCTGAGTGGCGCTCCCCAGCCCGAAAGCTGGGCTAGCTGCTCCTTAGCGCTGCCTCGGAGCCTCTCTCGCTCCCTTGTGGAGTACACTGAAACTTGGAGAATAAGTATAGTTATTCAGGGGGCAGCTCCTGCGTTGAGCATCTGGCCTCTGATGGTCATTGTGCATAATAGTGACTGGTTATTTCACTGTTTGGTTGATTTGCATATTAGCCTTTTATTATACAGGATGGGATTTAATAAATATGTATTCTCTTCATTGTGCAAGGCATTATGAGATAAACAGGTATTACTAATCCCTATCATCACATTCTCAAGGCTTTGTGAGAGAGCTATACATACTTTCTACTTCATAGAATATTAGCTCAGCGAGTACAGAGAATTATCAAGAAGATGATTTCTGTTAAGTACAGAAAAGGGTGGGATTGCTTCCACTTCAGGGAGATTGAAAGTAGGATAGGGCATAGGAATACTTTAATAAAGGACTTAGCAGTGAGCTGAATCTTGAGGAACCAGTGAGGTTTGGACATGTTTCAGAAAGAATAGTTCATCCAAGAGCAGCAATGTGAGTAAAGACATGAAAATTAGCACAATGCCCTGGTTGTGTAGCTTGATTGGAGCATTGTCCCAGTACTCCATGGTGTGGGCTCAATCCCTGGTTAGGGCACATACAAGAAAGTCAATCAATGAATGCATAAGTGGAACCACAAACTGATGTTTCTCTCTTTCTTCCTCCCTCCCTGTCTTCCTTCCTCTCTCTCTAAAAATTAGTAAATAAAAATTTAAAAAAGAAAGAAAATTAGAAGAGCACAGTGGCTTGAGGGTAGAGCGGTACTCCACTTTGGGTGACACTTAAAGGGATTGAGAGGGAAATTAACTCAGGGTCCTGAGTTATGGAATGCCTTGAGACTGAGAAGTTTAGACTTGACTGTGAGTACTGGGGAACTATTGAATTTTTGATTTTTAGAGAAAGGCACAGAGGAGTGACTTGATCAGAACTGTACTTTAATAATGGAGAAAATATTAAATAGAGTGGACCAAGCCTTGCCACTCAGTGTGGGCAGAGAACATCAGCGTAAGCATCACCTGGAAGCTTGTTAGAAATACAGAATTGCAGACTTCATTCGCCTTATACTTTCACAATCTGAATCTACAGTTCAACAAGTTCCTCAGGGGATTCCTATGCACATTAAAGTTTGATAAACTGTGTTAGAGGACTAGGCAAAAAAACTTGGAGAATAAGTATAGTTATTCAGATAAAAGATTTAAAGCTGAGGAATACAAAGGATTGTGTAGGTTTTATATTTTGAAGGTCTAATTTCTAGAATATGGCTACCTTTTGGAAAACATCCAAAGCAATGAAATTTCTATTCTTGCTGACTTGTGGGTGAGTAGGAGCAAAAAGTTAATGAGTTTGTTTTTTGTTATGTCTTGCATAGATAGTAAATGTTCAACCATTATTGAATTGCAGTTAAATTGAGATTGAATGTATATCCAGATGCAGTTTTCCAACAGATTGAAATGTGCGACTGAATTTTAGGAAGGAGTTCTGGTGATATTCTTCGATCGAGGTGATAATTGAAGACAGGAGAGGTGACTTGAAGAAAAGCGTGTCTATAAGAAGTGGGAGAGCACAAATTTAAGGCACCTTTGTATTCAAGGGCTGGAATCATAACCACTTGTGATATAGTAATGATATATTAATGACAGGCATAATTTCTCTTCTATTTTCCCCTTCTTTCAAATGTTACAGAGCAAGGCTTTAGCCAAGATGGATATTTTGGTGACTGAGACAGAAGAACTGGCAGAGAATATACTCAAGTGGCGAGAACAACAAAAAGAAATTTCCTCTTGTATCCCCAAAATATTAGCTGAAGAAAATTATCTGCACAAATGTATTGTAACACCATAACACCTTCTTTATCTTTACTTCTAAAGTTCATGTCCAAACTATTAATGCCAAATGATACAACTGATTCAATTAAGCAAAAATGATTTCTTTTTGCTTAATTATATGTAGTCCTGTGAAGTCCATTTCTAGTCAGTGATAACATGGTTATTTATAGGCTTTGCCGGTAGCAATACTAAAAGAGCCCTCTCTGTGTCAGAGTACTAAAATGTCAAGTTCATTAAAACCAAATAAATTTTCCTTTGTTTTTCGTGTGTGTGTGTGTGTGTGTGTATATTTTATTAATCCTCACCTGAGAATATTTTTCCATTGGTTTTTAGTAAGAGTAGAAGGGAGGGGAGAAACAGAGAGAAACATGGATGTGAGAGAAACACATTGATTGGTTTCCTCCTGTACATGCCTTGACCAGGGCCGGGGATCAGGCCTGCAACTGATGTATGTGCCCTTGACCAGAATTGAACCCAAGATCCTTTAGTCTGCGCCAATGGCCAATGCTCTATCCACTGTGCCAAACTGGCGAGCACTGTTTTTCATATATTTTCATTCCACTTTTGAATAAAATTTATGAAGATCAAGTGTAACTGTGACAGTTTGTTAACGTGAGTATATTATCTATATCTCAGGCCTTTTTTTGTCTTTTTTTTTTTTAATGCTTGTTTCTGAATTCAAAGAGTCTTGAGTCTAAATATATGTTGATTTGCCCTAGCCGGTTTGGCTCAGTGGATAGAGCGTCAGCCTACAGCCTGAAAGGTGCCAAATTCGATTCCGGTCAAGGGCATGTACCTTGGTTGCGGGCACATCCCCAGTGGGGGGTGTGCAGGAGGCAGCTGATCGATGATTCTCATCGATGTTTCTAACTCTCCCTCTCTTCTTTCCTCTCTGTAAAAAATCAATAAAATATATTAAAAATAAATAAAGAAAAGAAAAAAGCTAATTTAGTACTGTATGGTCATCAATAAGTGCTGATCATTTTTTTTTTATTATCGGAGCTTTTTTTAAAAAATCTTTATTCAGATTATTACAGTTGTTCCTCTTTTTCCCCCCATAGCTCCCCTCCTCCCAGTTCCCACCCCACCCTCTGTCTTTACCCGCCCCCCCTGCTGTTCTCATCCCTAGGTGTATGATAATTGTCCAGTCTCTTCCCGCACCCCCAACACCGTTTCCCCCCTGAAAATTGTCAGTCCAATCCCTTTCTATGTGCCTGATTCACCAATTTATTCTGGTCATCAGATTTTTTATTCACTTGATTTTTAGATTCACTTGTTGATAGATATGTATTTGTTGTAAATAATTTTTATCTTTACTTTTTCTTCTTCCTCTCCTCAAAGGATACCTTTCAGCATTTCATATAATACTGGTTGGGTGGTGATGAACTCCTTTAGCTTTTTCTTGTCTATGAAGCTCTTTATCTGACCTTCAATTCTGAATGATAGCTTTGCTGGGTAAAGTAATCTTGGCTGTAGGTTCTTGCTATTCATCACTTTGAATATTTCTTGCCACTCCCTTCTGGCCTGCAAAGTTTCTGTTGAGAAATCGGCTGACAGACGTATGGGTGCCCCCTTGTAGGTAACTGACTGCTTTTCTCTTGCTTCTTTTAAAATTCTCTCCTTTTGCTCTTGGCATTTTAATTATGATGTGTCTTGGTGTGGTCCTCTTTGGATTCGTTTTGTTTGAGGTTCTCTGCACTTCCTGGACTTGTAAGTCTATTTCTTTTACCAGGTAAGGGAAGTTTTCTGACAATTTCTTCAAATATGTTTTCAATATCTTGCTCTCTCTCTCTTCTTCGGGCACCCCTATAATTCTGATGTTGGTACGCTTGAAGTTGTCCCAGAGGCTCCTTACACTGTCTTCATGTTTTTGGATTCTTTTTTCTTTTTGCTTATCCATTTGGGTATTTTTTGCTTCTTCGTATTTCAATTCTTTGACTTGATTCTTGTGTTCCTCTAATCTGTTGTTAGATCTCTATATAATATTCTTTATTTCAGTCAGTGTATGCTTAATTTCTAGTTGGTCTTTTTTCATATCCTCGGGGGTCTCATTAGATTTATTGAGGGTCTCACTAAATTTATCGGCAGTTTCTAGAAAATTCTTGAAAAACCGTAAAACCGTGGTTTTGAACTCTATATCCAGTAGTTTGCTTTCCTCCATTTCTGTCATTTGTGATCTTTTTCTTTGTCCCCACATTTTGGCTGCTTCCCTGGGTTGATAGAGTGGCTTTCTGTGTTAGGTGATCACTGAGAGGAAATGACCACCAAGCCACTTGATTATGCGGATCAGCTGAGTCTACAGTGGGAGAACTTCTGTGCTGGAGACACCCTTATGGGGCAAGAGTTGTTTCAGTGGGGCTTTGGTACAAGATTCCTGGGTACGCTGGCACTTGTATGTGTAAGGAGGTGCTATTTTTAGCTTCTGCCTGGGGCTTCCCAGCCTTTTATATGCAAAAGCCTCTGTGCGCAGCTTGGTGGGGTGGGGTCTCCGGGAATCTGCAGGATGGAGCAACCAGCTATGGCTGATTCTCAGCCCTACCCTAAGAGGCACCGGGTCTCAAGCCGCTCTGGAGTTTCTCCGGGTGCCTGACGGTGCCCGACAGTCCAGCTCCTCCCTGTATGGTTCTGAGTCCCCAGAAACTCACCTGGAACTGGAGTTCAGAGCCGTCGGGAACCTTGTGCTTTCCTCTGGTACAAAATGCTGCCAGCCCTTTCCGCGAGCCCTTTCCGCAAGCCCCTTCTCGTGCACCTCAGTGCCTCTGCACTTTATTTCCACACCTCCTCTGAGTCTCAGTCTTTCTAGTTGTAGAATTTCCCCTCAGCCAGCCTTCCTGTGGGTCTAGGTGGTGTCTTTTTTTTCTCTTCGTTGTTGCTTTAAGATAGTTGTGCATGGCAGCAATTCCGGTGTTCACCTATGCCGCCATCTTGGTTTTCCAGTCATTTTTTTTTTTTTAATTCAGCTTTTGGCCCTGTGGATACTAAAAAAAAGTAGCTCTGGAATATCTTTCTACTTACTGGGAAGTGTGTGAAATTTGTGAATTCACTTTCAGCATAATTATTATGCCACTTTGTGAGGACCGTTCTGGAGGAAATGTGCTGCTGCCTGGTCTTTGTAACACTTTTTGTATTTTACTACTTCCTCTGAAATAGGACTGCCAGACTCCTGTTATGCTCTCAAATCTTTATCCCCCCATAACTGAGATATCTTTCTGGAACTTCAGCTACTGTCTGTGAGAGTGCAGCCAGCCCTCTCGTGCTTCTGCACTTCCTACGAGTCTCTATGCAGTCTCCACTTTCTATCCTTGGTTATCAGGGATCTCTCCAGCTAGTCTTCAGGTGATTATTCAGGATGGTTTTTCTATATTTTAGTTGTAATTCCAGTTTGGTCCTGGGAGGGAGAGTGTCAGTGTAGCTTCCACTTAATCATCGCTGTTTTGGAAAAAGCTTATTTGACACCTTGAACCGCTTAATTTTCTTGATGTGGAAGCCTAGAAAAAGTGAAAGCTATTTCTAAAAGTTGAAGTAAAATTTCAAGGGTCTGAATACACTTGCCAAAAATCAGTTTACCTCAAGATGGCAATATATGCTAATCTTTGATCAGTGGTTGCCAGTAAAAATTTATGTAGCATCTTTTCTGCATCTTAGCTCAAAAGGATATCAAAATTGACCTTGGTTAATGAGGATTTACTTGAAAAACTTTGCTGGATAGAAGGCTTTCTATAGAATACCTGGAATAGGTGAGGATCACAATATCAGCAATCTAAATTGCTGTTCCCCCAGATTCATCTTAATCTTATATTTTTCTATCTCCACCCTCCAAGTTCAGGAGACATAAGAGATAGGGCTTAGCCCTGGTCAGGTAGCTCAGCTGTTTAGAGCACCATCCAGCTATGCCAATGTTGCAGGTTCAATACCTGGTCAGGGCACATACAAGAATCAACCAATGAATGCATAAAAAAGTAGAGCAAGTCCATGTTTCCCTTTCTCTCCCTAAAATCAGTCCATAATGAAGAGACAGGGCTTGTCTTTACTACTGAAGTATGGAAAGTAATAGCAAAAGTTTTAGAATTTTTAATCCAAGTTCTACCACTTATTAACTGTATTTTTAAAAATTTATTGATTTTAGAGAGAGCAGCAGGGAGAGAGAAACATTGATTTCTGCATTCATTGGTTGACCCCTGTATGTACCCTGACTGGGGATCATACCTGCAACCTTTGTAACGCTCTAACTAACTGAGCCATCTGTCCAAGGCTCCATGTTTTCTTTCCTAATATATTTTTATTGATTTCAGAGAAAAAGGGAGAGAGGGAAAGAGAAACATCAGTGATGAGGGAGAATCATTGATCAGCTGCCTCCTTGTACGTCTTCTACTGGGGATCGAGCCTGCAACCCAGGCATGCGCCCTGGCTGAGAATTGAACGGTGACCTGGTTCATAGGTCGGCATTCAACCACTGAGTCACGCCAGCTGGGCTCCATGTTTTCCAAAAGGCCTAGAGGACATATAGCAGTTACCCCCAGCACTATTTAATTATTATTTAAATCTCCACCAAGGATATTTTTTCTATTGATATTTTTGGAGAGAGTGGAATTGGGAGGGGCGGAGAGAGAGAGGGAGAGAGAAACATTGGTGTCTGATTGGTTGCAGGAGGCAACCACTATTGGTTGCAGGAGGCAACCAATCAGACACCAATGAACTGCTGATGGAGTCTGCAACTGAGGTATGTGCCCTTAACCCGGTATTGAATTCACAGGCCTTTGGTTTGTGGACAGATACTCTAACTACTGAGCAACCAGCCAGGGCTCTGCTGCTATTTTAAATCCAGCACCATATGCTCTGGCTCAGTGGGTTGGGCATTGTTCTGTGAACCAGAAAGATTGCCAGTTCCATTCTGGGTCAGGGAACATGCCGGGCTTTTGGGCTCAATCCTCTGTAGGGCACGTGCAAGAGGCAGCCCACTGAAGTTTCATTCTCACATCAATGTTTTTTCTCTCTCTATCTTCCTCTCTCTATGAAAATCAATTTTTAAAAAAATTTCAAAAATATTCAGTGCCATACAACTCTCCGCAGCATTTGCTGCCAGGACCCTTCTGCCAACAATTCTTTCACCATGGAGGACATGAATTGTACAGCAACACAGAGGAGTTTGCTGAGGGATTCAAGATCAAGGCCAGCAAAAATCGACAACAATAAAATGTTTATCAGAGGTTTGAGCTGGGGTACAAGCTAGAAAGATGTGACCGTTTGTCTTAATTTGGGGTAAGGGTGAGACTGTACAATGAAAACATCTAGTTACAGGAAGACCAAGAGGATTTGGATTTGTGCTTTTCAAAGATGCTGCTTATGTTGATAAATTTTTGAACTGAAAGAACACAAACCAGATGGCAACTGATAGACCCTCCCCCCGCCAAAGGACCAAAATTTTTAAAGGGAAGAACCCCCCCCAAAAAAAGGTTTTGGAGAAAGGTTGAGCCCAAATACTTTTGAAGAACAAATTTAAGAATATTTTGGAGCCTGTGGAGAGATTGAAAAAATTGAACTTCCCATGGATAAAAACACAAATGAAAGATGAGGATTTTGTTTTATCACATACACAGATGAGCCAGTAAATAAATTGTTAGAAAGCAGATATTATCAAACTGGTTCTGGGAAGTGTGAAATCAAAGTTGCACAACCGAAAAAGGTGCATAGGCAGGAACAGAAACAACCAAAAAGGAGGAAAAGTTGCTGCAGCTGGTGGGTGAAATGGTACTAGGGCCATAGCCCAGGCCAACAGAGCCCTCATGGCAAGGCATCTCTGGGGGTGACAATCACCCAAACAATTACCTGCCACACTAAAGGAAGACATTGGAGAAAACAGGAAGAGAATGCTAGTAAACGTTTCTGTTGATCTAAGATGATGATTTTGTAAGACTTTCTAGTGTAGAAGACACAAGTGTCTATATATATAGCCACCAATTAGTTTTCTTTGTTTTTACTTTATCTTTTACTATCTGTGTTATGACTCAATGCAGATTTGTGTTTACACAAGTTTTATTTGTATGATTTCATGTTAAACCTCAAATAAATGCTTCTTTATGTGAAAAAAAAGAATGGTAACTAAAATGGACTGAAGCAAATCAAATACAGTTGTTCCTCAGTATCTGTGTGGGCATTGGTCCCATATAGTTGTTATACTGAATTGTTTAGGGAATAATGATAAGAAAAAAGTCTGTACATGTTCATTCCAGTCACAGCCATTGTAGGTCTAACTGCATAGTACACATCAGCAACAATGTAGTTTGTTTTGTTTTGTTTTTTATGTTTTCAATATATGGTTGCTTGGCTCTGCAGATGTGGAACCAAAGGATAGGGAGAGCTGACTATATGCTTAAATCCATGATTTTATAATAATATTTAAAATAACATCAATAATTTATTAACTACCTTTGGAAAGTGCTAGGGAACCCAACTTATTTTGAAAATTGGTAATTGAAACAAGCATTTGTGCTGCTTTGCTATGTGAACTGTACCTCAGGGTAATCAAATAGTTGATGAGAAAAAGTTTCTTTTTATAGAATTACTTCAACTCATAAATGAAGAATGGTAAAAGTAGAGTATCGTCACTTTGTAACCCTATGATATTGTGATTTATAAGAAATTTAGGTGTTCCCCAAAATGTGTACACACTTTGAATAATTATTAAATCTGAAAATAAAGAAACATAAAATGAGCTATCAGCTGTTAAGTGTATACATTTTTTTTTGAAACACCCTATATATATGATACTGGAAGCTAGACGTACAAAATTCGTGCAAGAGTAGGCCTTCCTTCCCCCAGCTGCTGGCACCTGCTTCCCTCCAGCGCAGGGGACCTGGGCTTCCCTTGCAAAGGGAGGCCCCACCCATCCGCCACAGCCCACTGGTTGATGGCCTGAGCCTCCCTCTGTGGGGCGATCTTGGGGTGAGGGCTGGGGCCCTGACCAATTGCATTGCAGCCGCCTTGGCTGGCCTGGCGCCAGTGTGTGTCATAGCACGGTCCCGGATGGTTGTCCAGATGATTGTTCTGCTGTTCGGTTGTTTGGTAGATTTGCATATCACACTTTTATTATATAGAATGGTCTTCATCCCTGTTTCTGGCACATGTAGTTTGTTTCTATGATTTGGCTAATTGTGAATAATGCTGCAATAAATATGGAGGTGCGGATATCTTTTCAAGATAGCACTTTTATTTTCTTCAGTCAAATACTCAGAAGTGGTATTGCTGGATAATAAGGGAGTTGTAATTTTTTTTTTGAGAAACCTCCATACTGTTTTCTCTAATACAGTGATTATTTTCACTGCAAAGCACAGTGAGTAGAGAAGCCATAAGAAGACTAGGATTTCAGTGCATCTGAACTGTAAACCAACTGCCCCTACCCTAATACTTTAGGGAAGGGTACTTTCAATAGATGAGAGAGAAGAGACTGGGTAGATGAACTGCTTCAGGAACGTGCCTGATGTGACTCATTGTCTCTATTACCACCACTGGAGTACTAAACTAGTCTCCTGACTCGTCTCTCTTGGGTTCATATCCTTCCCCATTCATCAGAATAGTCTCAAAACAGCAGTCAGAGTCATCTTCCAAAAATATAAATCATATTTTATTCTTCTCCTTAAAACTTTACAGTGGTTTTTCCAGCTCACCTAGAATAAAATCTAAAAACTTCACCATGGCCTCATGCTACCTCTAATGACTCTGTCACTCCATTGTACCCCACTAGCTTTCTTGCTGTTCCTCTAACATTCCATGCTCTCTCTGAGCTCAGGTCTTCACATTGTTCTGTTCCCTGTCTCTGGAATTGTTCTTCTTCCAGATAATTGCATACTTTTCTTTTAATTTTTATTTATTTACTGGAGGCCCAGTGGATGAATTTGTGCATGGGTGGGATCCAGCTGGCCCCCTGGTGGGGGAGCCAATTGGGCTGAGCTGGTAGGGAGGAGGGGCCGTGGGCAATTGGTTGGCCAGCACTGCCCCCAATTGGGGGGAGGGGGGCTGATTGAGGGTATGGCCAGCCAGCGGGAGGGTTTGACCCCCTGATCAAGCTGGTTGGCTGGCCACAGTGTGAATCATAGTGACCAGTCATTCTGGCGTTCCAGTTGTTTGGCTTTTTTATATATAGGTTTTTGAGAGGCAGGAAGGGAGAAATATCAATTTGTTGTCCCACTTATTTATGCATTCATTGGTTGATTCTTGCATGTGTCCGCAACCTGCTATATCATGATGATGCTGTAACCAACTGAGCTACCAGGCCAGGGCAGCATACTCTTTTTTTATATCCTTCAGATTTTTCTCAAGTGTCACATTCTCAATGAGACCTTCCCTGGCCATATTATCTAAAATTTTAACACCCTCTTTACTCACTTCCTATCCCATCTCCTGCTTTATTTTTTCTCTTCAGCTAATCTGATATACATTTTATTAAATTGCTATACTTGTTAGTCTCAGTCTCTTGCACCAAGCTCTGTGAGGCTGTTTTCTTCACTTCTTTGTCCCTTGTGCTTAGAACAAAGCCTGTTATAATAGGTACTTACTTAGGAAACATCCTATATAATATAAGGCTAATATGTAAATTGTCCCCATGGGCGGGAGTTTAACTGACCAAGAGTTAGACGTGCGCTGACCACCAGGGAGTGGCACAGAATATGGTGGGCGTTGGTGACACAGTACTGGCAGTGGATGGCAGTGGAGGTGTTTGCTGCCCACCCTGATGAGCTCTGACAAGAGCAGGACTGTGGCGGGATGGTAGAGCAGTTGAGTGGGCAGTGTCAGGCCAAGATGGGTGTGAAGGAAGGTCCTGGCCAGTGGCAGCAGCAGACAGCCAGGGCAAGGGAAGCCCCAGCTGGCGTCCAGCAGCTGCTAGAGACCCTACCTATGTGCAAATTTTGTGCACTGGGCCTCTAGCCCTATCTAATAAGAGAGTAATATTCAAATTAACCATCATTCTGTCACAAAGATGGTGGCGCCCATAGCCACAAGATGGTGGTACCCAGTCTCCTCAGCCCCGCTGCTGAAGTGTCCAGGCCTATTGGCCAGGCTGGGGGGTGGGGCAGAGCCAGCGATGGAAGGGGGCTGGGGCAGAGCTGGCTCCAAGGGGAACAGGGAGCGATCGGAGGGAGCCAGCCTAAGCCATCAGTAGGACATCCCGTGAGGGCTCCCAGTATGTGAGAGGGTGCAGGCTGAGCTAAGGGACCCCCCTCACCCAGTGTACAAATTTCATGCACCAGGCCCCAGTCTATATATCTCTACTCTAATAAAAGAGTAATATGGAAATTAATGTCTCTCTGAGACACATAAGCCACGCCCACCAGCCAAGCTACTCCCACCAGCCAATCAGAGCAGCTGTATGCAAATTAACCTAGCCAAGATGGAGGCTGGCAGTCATGGAGCCACCAGCGGCAGGGACAGGGCGGGCAGTGGCGAGTGGAAGTGGGGGTGGGGTGGATGGCAGTGGGGGGGCGGCCCGTCGGGGTGTGGTGTGAACCTGTGCGACCTGGACAAGGTCCCCAAGACCCTGGAGTTCTTCAAGCTGCTGGAGCCAGACTACGGGGCTGGCTCTGAGGCAGGTGTCTTGCTCCCTGTGGAACCTCTGGATGGGTTCCCCATCCATGGCCCTGCGGGGGCCCCAAGCTGGAGCCTGGCTCTTTGAGCTGCTGGCTGCGATGGGGGGAAGCCTACCATACCCTGAGCCCTGGAGCACCCCAGGCTGTCGCATGACCAAGAAGCTGTCTGTGGCTGTGAGAGGGCACAGGCCGGGCTGAGGGACCCCCCACCCTGCGTGCACAAATTTTTGTGCACTGGGCCCCTAGTATATAGATAAAAGGCTAATATGCTAAGTGCCCATCCAACTGGTCACTATGATATGCACTTACCACCAGGGGGCAGATGCTCAATGCAGGAGCTGCCTTGAGGTGCCCTGGCCATTTACAGAGAAACAGTGCCGCAGACCTGGCACCCACAAAGCAATACCTGGCTTTCCCCAAGTGGGACACAGGCCCCACCACCACCCTGGAGCAACAGCCCACCAAATCACAGCCAACATTACTGAGACCCTATGGTGCAAAATGCGGCCCACAGCTCAGCCCAGCCTGGAAATGGTGGCCGTGGGTGCCATGTAATGATGTCACATAGCAGCACCCGTCTTTCTCTTTCTCAAGACTAGCTCCCTTGGAGTTTCTTCAGCCCAGGAACACGACTTGCTTTATAGCTAGGTGGAAACATTTCACACTTTAACCAAATGTCTGTGAAGCATTTTCCCATGCCTCATCTCATTTTATCCTCACAGAAGTCCTAGAGTAGGTAGGTAGGACACTCAGTGGAATCCTATTTTCTTTTCATTAGTTGGAAAATGGAGATTTAGAAATTTGACCTTACTGAAAAGAAGAAATAGTGGACCTTGGAAATGACTTCAGGTTTTCTCACTGTGCAGAATACAGTTAAACACTGCTGCAGTTAAATAATAATCTGCTTCATGTTGATATTTATTGCTGTGTTGCTGACAATTATCTGAAAGAGAAGTTGGGGTGCTTCACTGGGCTGGAAAAAGCTTAGCTATCTCAGAAAGCAGGCCTAATTAAACAAGTTTATTCTATAGTAGGTCCTCGGGTTACTTTGGATATCCATTCCTATGGCGGGATGTAATGTGATTTTCGCCGTAAGTCAGAACCCACCTACATAAGCACCTACGTCACTCACATGGAGCACATACACAGCAGTAATGAAGTGAAACAGTAAGAAAAAATTAAAACATAACAATTCATGACCTTTACTTGTGGTAAATAAGTAATAAAAAACATAAAGCACATATGTACATGTGTTGAAATGACAGAAATTTTTTTTAAATAAATAAATGGGAGATGGAGATGTAACCATGAAATGACATAACCTGAGGACTATATGTATATCTATAAAAGGCTAAGTTGATTCATGCATGTGCATTACATGTAAAGCTCTCGCTGGCACCAATTGCATGTGTGAGTTTCAATCTGTCATTGTTGATCGTGTATTTGGTTGACACTTCTATTATAGAGAAAGGGGAATAGCAATATTAAAATATTTCTTCTAATTTCCTTTCAATGTGCACAAATTGGTGCACTGGGCCTCTAGCTGTTAAATGAATACCTGCATAGCTCCCTCCCTTTCTTGAAACCTAGTCAAGTACCACCTTCTCTGTGAGGTCTTTCTTGAAGATCTAATCTAATAAAAGGGTAATATGCAAATTGACCCTCACTTCATCACACCCACAAGCCATGCCCACAAACCACACCCACCAATCAATCAGGAGAAAATATGCAAATTAACTCAACAAAGATGGCAGCAGGCCACAGTGCTGGAGTTGCCCCAGGCAATGAAGGAAGCCAGGGCTCTACAGGCCCTGAGCTCTACTCAAGGCTACATAGAAGATAAACCCCAGATACCTGTTTCCAGCCAGGCACCCCGGTAGGGACCTGAACCCTGAAGGGGCTGTGGGCAGCCTGAAACGGCCCTCTGCCCCTCACCCAGGCACCCCAGCAGGTGGACATCCCGCTAGGGGTCCCAGACTGCGAGAGTGCACAGGCTGGGCTGAGGGACCCGGAATTTTTGTGCACCTGGCCTCTAGTACTATATAAAATAGCATCTTCTACATACTCAGAGAAACCATCTTTTTATCCTGCTTTTTAAAAAATGTTCCTTAGCACTATTTGACATAGTATACATTTTTAAACTTATTGTCTCTTTTCTCTTCCCTGTAGCTTTCAATTTCCACGAAGGAGACGACTGTATCGCCAATGCCTTAGAAGAGCATTTAACTCCTTTGGTAGGTACTCAGTGGTTATTTCCTGGATGAATTAATGAACCAATTGTCCGAAAGCATTCCCTCCGCGACCACAGACACTGCCTGGGTGGCCATGAGGTTCCCACACAATGGAGAGCTCGCCAGTGGGCACTCTAAGCTCCCTCACTCCATAGGACTCCTCCAAGAAAGACACCGCTCTTTGCTGGGAACTGCAAAAACATCGATGTCCCCCAGTTCATTTCTGCCCCTAAAATTTAACCACAGAATTGACAGCTCGGGCCGATGCGGCGAATAAAAGTATTTGGCAAGTCGCTTTGTAAACTGTAAGGCGTTCGCCGAAGTTTAACGGGTTTACTTGACAGCCACCAACTTGGTCAAGCAGTCGGAGAACAAGGGCTAGTTGCCAGTAGGAGAGTCCCAGCCGGACGCGCTCCATCCCCGGAGGCTCAGGATTGGCGGAGGCTCCGTTGGCGCCGCCCCGGCCGGGAGGAGGAGGGCGTTGGGGCGAGGCTGTCTCCTGAGGCTCGTGGGCGGGGCTAAGCGGGACGACGTCATCTCCCACTGGGCTCAGGATTGGCGGGAGCTCACAGGCACCGCCCCGGCGCGCGCAGGGGCGGGGCCACCCCGGGGAGGCGCGGGGGGCGGAGGGGCCGGGCCCGGGCTGCGGCAAAGTTTGGGGTGGGCGCTGGTGATGCTGCGGCTGGGCCAGCTCGCCGGGCTTGGGCGGAGGCCGAGGGATGGCGAACGTGCGGGTGGCCGTGAGGGTGCGGCCCCTCAGCAGGAGGTGAGTCTGGGCGGGAGGGGGCGTCTGAGGCGTCTCGTGAGTTGGGAGGGCGAGGCCCCCGGCCCCCCCCCCCCCAAGTGATTCCGGCGGGAGCCATCAGACACAAAGTGGCCCCGCGGCCGCGGTCCGGAAACCCTGAAGGGCCGGCGAGCTGGGACCTGGGCTTGAGCTTGCGCGTTGTGGTCCGCGGGTAGCGGTTCCTGGGTGGACGGGGCGGGCGGCCCTGTTTCGGGTCCCTGGAGTCCCGCCAGCAGTTGTGAGGGACCGCGGGTCTTGCGGCACGAGGTGGGCGCGCCCCCCCTCCCCCCGGGTGCAGAGAAGGGCTGGGGGGGAGGGCTGGTCGGCGTCCTCGCCCTTCTCGGTGGCTCTGGAGTGCCTGTGGGAACTGAGGCGGAGAGGTGGGCGCACGCGGGTTTCCCGCGGAGATGGGAGGAAGGCGAGCGGGAGGTGTGAGGGGGCCACCGGCCCAGCGCGCTCGCGGTTTGGTTTCCTTCTGGGCTGGACCGCAGCCCTGTGAAACGGGGGGGTTCTTGGGGGTTATTCCCGCCCTTCTCTCGCTCCGGTCCTCACGGCGAACCTCACGCTGCGCCTCTCAGCTCTGGAGGCGTCCAGTGGCCAGCCACACCATGTCTTCCCTTTTTCACTAACTTCCCCTACAGTCAGGGAAAGCTTCACACAAGGCGTGGTGTTTGAACTTTTTTTAAAAAAAAATCTTTATTGTCGAAAGTATTTCATGTGTCCCCCATCCTCTTCCCCCACCGACCCCTCCAGCGCACTGCTGCCCCAGGCCCTCGCCACCGCACTGTCTTGTGCCCGTGGGTTATGCGTAGATGCATGGACTGTTTTTAAAAGACCCATTAGAGTTTGCTGACAGGTGGAGAAGGTGTAAAAAGCACTCCCTGCAGTAAACTACAGAGCAAAGGGACTTGCTCTGTTAGGGAACGGGTAAGTTAGGTTGTCTGGGGAGAGGGTATGTGGAGGGAGGTGAGCAAGAGGACATAGAGCGGTGGAGAGTGTGCTTTGGGACCAGTGGCACCTATTGGAATGATTTAGGAAGTTGAAAATTTTCCGGGACATAAGATGGCTTGAAAATTGGACAGAAGGCTCAAGAAAGTATTGTCTCCCCTAATAAAATTCAGTGCTAGCAGGGATTGTGTTTGTCCTGGTGTGGAGGTGATGGGCTTTGGAAAGTCATGCCGTTGACAGAATAATGAGGAGAGGAGTGAGATGGGGGCAGAAGCAAGAAAAACAGAAAAAGTAGGAAAAAGGCAACAGGGGTGCAAATAAGAAAGGAAGGAAAGCCTCAGGTGCCCGAGTATGTAGATGGGTAAATTGATTACCCCTGGCTTCTGCTTTACCAGGTGTGGTGGCTCAAGGTTGGTTGGTTAGCTTTTTTTTTTTTTTTTTTTCCTTTTCGTTAATTGTCACCCAAGGATCTTTTGTTCTCAAAGTGGAAGGGAGGGGGAGAGATAGAAATGTCGGTGTGAGAGAGACACAGTGATCGGATGCCTTCCACACATGCCCCAACCAGGGCAGGGATTGAGCCTGCAACCGAGGTACATGCCCTTGACTGGAGTTGAACCCAGGACCCTTCAGTCCCTGGGCCAACACTCTCACTATTGAGCCAAACCAGCCCCAGGCATGGCTGGAGAGGTGGTGGTGGTGGTGGTGGGGGTTGTTTATTGGTGCAGCTGCTACTCTCAGGGTAGCCTCTGGCAGATCCTTTTATTTTAATCCTCACCTTTTTCTTTTCTTTTTTTTTGCCTCCCATACATTCCCTGGCCAGGGATAGAAACCGAAACCTAGGTATGTGCTCTGACTGGGAATCGCACCCACAACCTTTTGGACAATCCAACCAGCTGAGCTACCTGGCCAGGGCCCTCTGGCAAATCCTCTTCTTTGCAAAATTGTGCTTTTAAGGGTTCTCGGGATAACAACACTGACTACTCCTCACAGTAACTTCTCTGTTCCTTGGGAACTAAGAATTTACGATAGCATGGATTAGATTAAGGAAATGCTGTTGAAATGGAATTGGTACTTGCAGTCACAGTAGAGAGTAACATCCCATTAGATAAAAGTGAGGTGGAAAGAAGGGCACAAAGCTTCTTTACTGAGCTCCTGTGAAGAGCCTTGAGCAACAGGCAGAAGGTTGTCAGGACTGCCGATGGCATCCAGGTGTGAGTGATTATAGCCGGCTGAAGATTCAGGAACACAGATTCAGGAGATCCGATGCTTTCAGCCACTGTTGGAGGCAGACACCGCAGTTATGGAGACAGGAGTAGGGAAACACTTTGTCCCAACAGCGCTGGGCTCAGCTTCTCTTTTCTTGATTAAGAAGAAAAAAGCAATGTTTTTTTATGAGTTTGGGTCTCGTTTCTAGGGAGACCGAAGAAGGAGGAAGAATTATTGTGGAAATTGATGGCAAAGTGGCAAAAATCAGGAATTTAAAGGTAAGCCTGAAATTGTTTTCCTTTTTCTCTCCACAGGGGCTCGTATCATTACAGGGCTTCTGAGGTGAAAGTGTGTATGTGCATATGTTTAGAGAGGGAGAGTGGAGGAGCTTTGACCAACCCCCCAAGCAAACAGAAAGAAGTAGGAAAGAAGTGCAGGGGATGTGGCTGCTGCAGCTCCAGTTCCATCAAATAGGGTGCAGCTGTTTTGGAAACTGGTCAGTAGCCTCTTTGAAAGTAAACACAAGGGATGTATGGGGAGGCAGGCATGGCCAGCATAAATCACGTTGGGGACAGTCCATGTGTGTACTTAACTGACCTGAGCGCTAGATAGACTTTGTCCCAAGCCTCTCATTTCGTATCTTTTGGTCTTAGAGGTATGTGCATCTGCTAAGGCAGGATTCATTTTGGCCATAGTGAGGACCAAGTAAGAACCTTCAGATCTCAGAAGAGAGTCAGCCTCTAGTCTGAGTCTTGTTACAAATTCTCTTTCACAGATTTGACCGATTTTTGAGTCACAGTTGGACAAACTCTGGGTACTTCCTCCTTTACCCCTCACCACCTCTAAGGCAAATTTCCTCCATCCCATTCCTCTCTTACCAGGCTAGTAGAAGTGATTCTTTCTGTGCCCTGGAGAGTGGAGGGTAACAGAGTGAGGGTTATCTGGACCCCAGGCCTCCCAGCCATGCCCACTCACATGTTACTCCTGTGATGTGATCTGTTTCCTTTTGTCAGTAGCCCTCTGCTAAAAGAGAACAGGAACCGTCAAACTGTCAACAGGAGCTCCCTGGGGACAAAAGGCCTTTTATTCTTTGCTGTCTCTTATATTTCTGTTGCCTAATCACGTCAGCTGCTTTGTTCTGAGAGATAATATTTTTGGTTCTTAATAATTCCTGGCCAAGATCAAACTCGAATCTGCCTCTTGCACACCTTGCTGGCTGGTTGCTTCCCTGAGGTCAATTACCTAAGAATCTCTTAGTCATTCTGACAGCCTCATTCTACTGTGATCTGTGGATCCTACTGCTAGGGGTTGTCTCTCCCTATCCAGAGTCTAAATTTTAAATAAAAAAGACAGGCATTTTTGTGAACAATGCCATTCTCCCCAGCATAGTACCTTGAAGTTGTCAGTTCAGTTCCAAGCTCTGGCTCTGTCTTCATTTACCTTGGGCAGTTGGATTGGTCCTAGTTCTTCTGTCTAATATGCTTTCTAATTCACTGTGAAAGCCTTGGGTTGCTAGAGACTGTCAGGCCCAGGGACTGAAGTATTCATGTATTTCTGTATCTGCTATAGAAATACTTAGAGGGGAAAATGACAGTGATAAGAAGATGCCTGGAGATGTGAAGGTTTCTCTCCCAAGGTGTCCTATAGCTCATTTGTAGGTAGATAGATAATAGTATGAGAGACAGATATTTAATTAATTCTCTGCAGCCTTATTGTACCTAACAAGATGAGGACAGAGGTTACTTGTTTTCTTTTTTAGATAGATATAAAAATTCTCAGGACCAATTCACCTCTCTCGCTACAGCAGAGAGGAATCTAGTGCCGCTAGTCAGATTCTGATATTTTAATAGAGAATACACTGGATCCTATGTTTGATTTTAGGTGGACAGTCGATCAGATGGCTTTGGCGACACCCGGGAGAAGGTTGTGGCATTCGGCTTTGATTACTGCTACTGGTCAGTCAACCCAGAGGACCCCCGATATGCATCTCAGGATGTGGTAATGTCATTTTTTCTTCACTCTAATCAGTTTCTTGTAACTGTATAATTATTGGGAAATTAACATGGAATCTGGACCCTTCATATTTCTTACTTTATAGTAATTTGCTTAGAAACTAATGATGTTTAATCTAAAAAGTGGTAGTGAGAGGCATCAGTTGCAGCAAGAGGAAAGGACTGCTTGCTTAGGGCATGGGACTTGCTAGTGTTTATTTAGGCTCCGGCTCAGCATGATTCAGTAGGTACAAGTTAGTTTAGGTAGTGGTCTGCTCCTGTGGTAAGTGAATGGGCTCATCTCAAACTTGGCCTTGTGTTGCATGCAGTGGAAGGCCCAGGAATCCTAGAGGCTAGTATCTTCTTTGTGCCTTCCGCTTGTGCTCCTAGGTTGAGTGTAAAGGGCTAGACAGCTAGTCTGCCAACCTTTAATGTATTCGTATGTAAGAGCTGAATTCTGTGGATCTGATGAGGATTGAGAGGATCAGCTAAAGCTGTTGGTCATGCTTCTTGTATCTGGTAGTGCTGCCTAGCTCTCTCACAAGTTCCCAAGGCAGCAGGTCTTACCAAGTCTTCCCTCTGTTTCCGTGAAAAAACAGCATTGTTCTGGTTTGTCCTGTCAGAGGTCATGACTTCAGTCACCATAATGGCCAGCAAGCCTTGCCTCATTCAGTTCTGTCACCACAGACCAATAGCCCTCACCCCAGCAACCTCCAGGGATTCTATGAAAATCCATCCCTAAAATTAGAAATATCATTTATTTGGCCTTCATGGATCAGTATCATCATACTTACACATATGAAAACAATACAGGAGTATGTCATTAGAAAATACCACTAGAAAGGGAAATATTTGGGGGGGAACCCTACACAACAATAGCCTATCTATCTATATATCTTTGAATAAAAAGCCAAAGTGTTTTCTAAGTATTTTAGTCTTTTTTGTTTGTTTTTGTTAATCCTCACCCGAGGATATTTTTCCATTGTTTTTTAGAACACGTGGAAGGGTGGAAGGAGAGAAAGAGAAACATAATTGGTTGCTTCCCACAGGAGCCCTGATCAAGGCTGGGGATCCAGTCTACAAATGAGACACATGCCCTTGACCAGAATCGGACCTGGAACCCTCCAGTCTGCTGGCCGATGCTCTCCACTGAGACAAACTGGCTAGGGCAGTATTTTAGTCTTTTGTGAAACTTTCTAATTATGCCAAAGGAACAATGCTATCAAGCTTGAATGACTTAGAGGACAGCACTGATCTTCCGTTGATGTACATTTCTGAAGATGATTGGATAGTTCTAAACCTTTTGAGGGGAACATGTGGAAACAAGACCTTAGACCAGCGGTTCTCAACCTGTGGGTCGCGACCCCTTTGGGGGTCGAATGACCCTTTCACAGGGGTCGCCTAAATATATCCTGCATATCAGATATTTACATTATAATAACAGTAGCAAAATTACAGTTATGAAGTAGCAACGAAAATAATTTTATGGTTGGGGGTCACCACAACATGAGGAATTGTATTAAAGGATCGCAGCATTAGGAAGGTTGAGAACCACTGCCCTAGACCATTGTGGGGTTTGTTGTCTCTGGGTTCTTTCTATTTTAATATGAGCACCCTACCTTTGTAGTCAACTGGATTTGCTGTAAATCCTCAGCAGGAAAAGGCAGTGTGGCCATTACATGGCCCCTGCCGAGCCTTCTCTATCCTTTGGAGAGGAGGGAACTGGCAGGTGCAGGCTTGTCTAACGCCCGTGATTTGTATCCCAGCACCCAAGTATTGCTGAGGTGTCCGGTTACTGGTATTTGTAATTGTTTTACTGAGATTCTCCAAGAAGAGCCAGGAAAGAAACTGACTCTCAAATAAGAGGATGGAATGTCTACAGCAGTTCACAGTTGTGACTGTATTTGTGGCCTAGCAGGCAGTGCTCTTGCTATTAGTAGAAAGTGTGAACATACTGATAGCTATTTCAGTCCTCCTTGGCCATAGCACACTCAGAGCGGGCAGTTCTGTACCTAAGAAAAGTGAACTGTTTTGTGTAACATTTGATACATCAATAATCTGGGAGGTGCGTGTATATTTGTACATAAAAAAACTGCATGTCTATATATATCTCAATAAGCTGGGGTATGATTTTGTGTGAGGCTTACATTTTACATTTTTGTAGTTTAAATGTATAAAAATAACCTAGTGGAAGCCTAGAAGTCCATAGATGAGGAGGATTCAGAAATACAATTTTTCCTTTGTTGCCTCATGTGATTTGAAGTTCGATGGAAAGATCAAATGGGATTTTGGACAGGAAGTCTGTGCAGAGAGATAAAACCGGAGTGTCCTGAGGTTGATTCTGCTTGTTTATTAATTGTCTAAGGCCTCATTGGTCCAAAGGGGAGTCAGGATAGGAGGGAGAAGGAAAGGAAACTTTGTCACGAGATGGAGTAGGGCCAGACGTCCCAGAATGATGGCAGGATTCACATCCATATGATTTAGCCAGAGGGACTTGTTACTTTAACATGGAGATTGGAGTCTAGACTTCACCCTAATCACTATGGTTCTGAGGTCACCAGAAAGTAGGAGAAGCAGATTATCCTAAAATCATAGGACTTGGGATGGGAAAGAATTTAGGTGTCATCCAGTTTATCCTCTCCCAAAGTGCAGCTATCTTCTCTGCAGCATTGGCGATCATATTTAGGGGGTTGTAGAGAAAGGGGTCAGTCTTATTAAGTACTAGGGGCCCAGTGCACAAAAATTTGTGCACTCAGGGGGTCCCTCAGTCCGGCCTGTGCCCTCTCACAGTCTGGGACCCCTCAGGGGATGTCCACCTGCTGGCGTGCCTGACCAGCCTGGGTGAGGGGCTGATGGCTGTTTGCAGGCTGGCCAAGCCCCCCAGTGTGGACCCTCACCCCATGGGGATGTGGCCAGCCTGGGTGAGGGGCTGAGGGCCGTTTTCAGGCTGCCCACAGCCCCTCCAGGGTTCGGGTCCCTACTGGGGTGCGTGGCCAGCCTGGGTGAGGGGCTGAGAGCCGTTTTCAGGCTGCTCCCAGTGACCCAGCGTCTCAGCGAGGCTGGCTGGAATCAGGTTTCTGGGGTTTATTTATCTTCTATAATTGAAACTTTGTTGCCTTGAGTGGAAGGCCACAGCTGGCCTAGGCAGGCAGTTTCCTCCATAGCTGGTGTAAGGGAAGCCTCCTGTTTGCTCTAGCTCCATGGCACCGGCCACCATCTTGGCTGGGTTAATTTGCATACAGCCGCTCTGATTGGCTGGTGGGCATGGCTTGGGTGTAACAGTGAGGGTCAATTTGCATATTACTTTTTTATTAGATTAGATAATTTAGATACAGTAAAATTCACCCTTTTAGTGTACAGTTCTTTGAGTTTTGACAAATACAGTTGTGTAGTTTACCGTCATATATAAAACAGGGTATCACCCCCAAATTCCTTCATGTTGTTTTGTAGTCAAACTTCTTCTTACCCCCACCCTCTGGTAACCACTGATCTGTTTTCTGTCCCTATAGTTTTATCTACAGGATATCTATAAATCTAATTAAACAGAGTGTAGCCTTTTGTTCCAGGATATCTGCAAATGTAATAAAACTGTGTGTAATCAATCTCTTGAGTCTGGCTGCTGCTGCTTTTTTTTTTTTTTAGTTTGGCTTCTTTCATGTAGTTAAGATTCATCTCTGCTGTTGTGTGTATCATATCTTATTCTGACCTTGATTCAGAATTATTTAAATAATCTTATTGCCCAGAAGGAAACTCATGGCTTTGGAAGCACTGATTTTAACAGCAAAGAGAGACCAAGTCCCTGGAGGACTGTGCCTCCTCCATCTCTGGGTCTCTTCTGGTTGTGAAGGAGGACTGTCATCACCCTCAGAAATACAGCCCTGATCTCAGAATACCCAAGATACCCAAGTATCTGAGGGAAAAATTTCCTCTATTGGCCTTAGAGGAATTTTGAGCAACATTTTAAGCTATTGCTTGGTAGATGTTGACAAAATCTTCCCCTGTTTGATGTTGGTGCTGCCTCATTGTGGTCTCTTAGAATGTGAGAGCTCAAAGGGAACTTATCAGTCATCCAGGCCAAGGTTGATATTTTGGCCAGATAGTTCTTTGTTGTTGAGGGTCTGTCCTGTGCACTTTAGGATGTTTAGCAGCATCGCTGGCCTCTACCCATTAGATGCCAGTAGTAATCCCAATTATGATAATAAAAAATGTTTCTAGACACTGCCCACTAATTTATGGCAACCCCGCATGTTTCAGATATAGCCGTGTGACTCACATGGGGTTATACAGGCAGTTAATGCACAAGTTGTACTAGACACATGCTTCTTATGTTGGTCTTTTCATTGCATTGTATCATTCTATCTCCCTCTTTTCATATTTTATAGTCTCAAAAGATAAGTTCAAGATTAGTGCTTTAGCCATTCTCAGTTCTTAATAAATAGATCAGGTGTCAACAAACATGGGCATCTAGAGAACAAATCAGCTACTGCAAGTTCTACTGAGAGGCAGCTTTATTTGTTAAATATCCATATTTTCTTTTTAAAAAATACATGTTTTTATTGATTTCAGAGAGAGGAAGGGAGAGGGAGAAACAGAAACATCAATGATGAAAATTATTAATGGGCTGCTTCCTGCACGCCCCTTACTGGGGACTGAGCCCACAACCTGAGCATGTGCCCTGACTGGGAATCAAATTGTGACCTCCACGGGTCAACTACTGAGCCACACCAGCCAGGCAAATATTCATATATTCTAAAAAATATTTTTTTATTGATTTCAGGGAGGAAAGGAGAGGGAGAGAAAGATGGAAACATCAATGATGAGAGGGGATCATCAATTGGCTGCCTCCTGCACGACCCCCCACTGGGGATAGAGCCACAACCAGGGCATATGCCCTTGACCAGAACCGAACCCACGACCCTTGTCTGTAGGCTGACGCTCTATCCATGGAGCCAAACCAGCTAGGGCGGATTTGTTTTTGTTTTTGTTTTGTTTTTTTTAGAGAGAGAGAGAGACACCAATGTGACATCAATTGGTTGCCTCCTGTATGCACCCCTGTGGAGGGTTGAACCTGCAACCTGGGTATAAGCCCTGACTGGGAATTGATCTAGTGACCTTTCAGTGCATGGGGCAATACTCAACCAACTGACCCACACCAGCCTGGGCTATTCTTTCTTTTGGTTATCTCCCCAAATATATTAAATCTATATTATTTACTCCATTTTACAGATAAGGAACTGAGGCACAGAAAGCTTACAAGACTTGGCCAGTAAAGGTAGAGCGGGGATTCAAATCCAAGACTGTCCAAATCTAAATTACATGCTATTTCCACCAAGCCTCACTAACTCCCAAAGTTAAAAAGGTCCCATTTAGTCTACTACTGATCTGGTCATTTCTTTGTAAATAATATTTGGTTTGATACCTTCAATAGCCTAAAAGGTAGACCTTCTTGTATAGGTAGTTGAGGAAATTTAGATTAAGAGATGTTACTAGTTCATGATCTGCCCAAAGTCAGAAATGAGTCTTAGATTTGAACACAGGATCATCTTGAATGCAAAGTTCATATTCTTTACTATACTACAGTGTAAAAAGGAGTGGGAGGGGGAGGATAGAGGAAAAGGAAGGGATGGAAAAGAAGAGAAGGGGAAGGTGAAAGAGAGAAAGACTATAGTGGATGGGGACTTGTAGGGATGGCAGGGAATCATATCAGCTATCTTGTCCATTACCCCATAACCCTAGTGCCATTAGCCTCTCATTCTTTGTTAAAATTAAAAAAAATTTTCAAGTACAATTTACATTCAATATTATGTTGTCTTAGTTTGCATAGTACAGTGGTTAGACAATCATATATTTTACAATGTGTTTCCCCCGATGTTTTTAGTACCCACCTGGCTCCATATATAGTTATTAGAATATTATTGACTATATTCCCCATGCTGTACTTTACATTCTCATGACTATTTTGTAACTACCAATTTGTATTTCTTAATCTCTTCACCTTTTTCACCAAGTCCCCTAGTCCTCTTTCCCTCTGGCAATCATCAGTCTCTTCTCTGTATCTATGAATCTGCTTCTGTTTTGTTTGTTCATTTATATTGTTCTTTTTTTTTAGAGTTCTGTGTGTTTTATTCAGATGATAACATTTTTTTCTTTAACAAAAGAAAGATGATTTTTCCCCTTTATTGATTAAGATATTACAAATGTGTCCTTATCCCTCCAATGTCCCCTCATCCCCCCACTCCTGCCCTCACCCTTTGTTGTCCACATCCATTGCTTATGCTTATATGCATGCATACAAGTCCTTTGGTTGATCTCTCCTCCTCACCCCCACCCTCCCCTACCTTCCCTCTGAGTTTGAGCATCTGATTGATGCTTCTCTGTCTCTACATCAGTTTCGGTTCATTGGTTTATTTTGTTCGTTATAATCCACAAATGAGAGCATGTGATATTTATCTTTCTCTGACTGACTTATTTCGCTTAGCATAATGCTCTCCAGCTCCATCCATGCTGTTGCAAATGGTAGGAGTTCCTCCCTATTTACAGCAGCATAGTATTCCATTGTGTAGATGTGCCAAAGTTTTTTAATCCATTCATCTGCTGATGGGCACTTAGGCTGTTTCCAAATCTTAGCTATGGTAAATTGTGCTGCTATGAACATAGGGATGCATATATCCTTTCTGATTGGTGTTTCTGGTTTCTTGGGATATATTCCTAGAAGTGGGATCACTGGGTCAAATGGAAGTTCCATTTTTAGTTTTTTGAAGAAACTCCATACCCTTCTCCACAGTGGCTGCACCAGTTTGTATTCCCACCAGCAGTGAAGTGAAATCTTACGGTATTTGTCTTTCTCTGAGTGGCTTATTTCACTCAGCATAATACTCTCCAGGCCCATCCATGCTGTCGCAAATGGTAATCCACTTCTTATTCTTTTTTTTTTTTTTTTTGAAGTTAAAGACGCTTTTAATGGAACAAATACACCACCTGTGGACAGGGGTGCAGTGTTTGGATGGAAACTCAGAGCAGTAAACACTTCTGTTCGCAAGAGGCGAGATCTAAAATGAAAGATTCAGGGTTTCACATTTAAAAAAGTAGAAAAAAAGCCCGGCCAGTGTGCTCAATGGGTAGAGCATCCGCCTGTGGACCAAAGGGTCCAGGTGCGATGGCGGTCAGGGCACATGCCAGGTTGTGCACCTGATCCCCAGTGGGGGGTGCGCAGGAGGCAGAATCCACTTCTTATTCTTTTTTAAAAAAATTTTTCTTATTACATAAAGTATTACAAATATCCTATATAATCCTATATAATAAAGAGGGAATATGCAAATTGACCATCACTCCAGTCAATTTGCACCCACAGCTGAGGCTAGGTTCCCATAATGAGCCTTAAGGAGCAATCAGCAGGGACCTGAGGCTGCGCAGCCACCCACCTCCTGCATGGGGCTTGACAGGGGACCTCAGGCTGCTCCCCCTGCCCTGGCACCAGGCCAGAGGAACTCAGGCTGCACTCTCTTCCCTGGTGCCAGGCCGGGGGATCTGAGGCTGTGCACCCCACCCAGCGGGACTTGATGAGGGCCCTCAAAGTGTGCTCTCCGGCCTGGTGCTGGGCCAGGGGACCTCAGACCATGCCCCCCACCCCAGCACCAGGCCAGGGGATCTCAGGTTGTGCCCCTGCCTCGGCGCCAGGCTGGGGGATCACAGGCCACTCCCCCTGCCCTGGCACCCAGGGGACCTGAGGCTGCACCCCTCCACCTGGCAGGGCTTGACAGGATGGGACCGGCCGGGTCTGGATATAGCCCAATGAAAGGGGGCCGTCCAGGTTTGGGTCTCGAGCGATTTTGAGGTGTATGTGGGTGGTTGAAGACTTGACTGGGTTCCATGGTGCACCCCAGACTCTGATAGGAGGAAGATTTTCATATA
>PVJC01021320.1:9068-28836 GCA_004026665.1 Murina feae | reverse complement strand
GGGGGGGGGGGGGGGGGGGGTCTTGGCCTGCTTGGTGGCTGCCCAGGCCCTTTGCGGGGCATCGTGGAGTGGGAAAGAAAGGCTGCAGGGGCCGGGGTCCCGATTGGCAACTCCCCAGACCCCTTGGCGGCACCGGGAAGTGGGAAAGGAAGGCAGCAGGGGACGGGTGAGTGGGAAAGAGTTGGCAGCCTGCTTGGCGGCTTCCCAGATCCCTTCTGGGGATCAGGGAGCAGGAAAAGTCTGGCCTGACCACGAGGCGGGGTTTTTCCTGCTTTCTGGTGGCTGGAGGAAGATGGGCAGTAGGCAAGCTTGGGAGGCAGGCCGCACCCAGCCCTGGCCACGCTCAAAAAAAAGAACAACATGCTGGGGAGGGCAAGAGTCTGAGAGATCAACATAGAGGGGGTGCCTGCTCCAAGCCTCCATGGTGTGCCTGGGGGCAGGTCCCCGGCAGGTAGACACACACAGGAGGACTGCTCCAAGCCTCTGATGCGGCTGGGGGCAGGTCCCCAGTGGTGACACACACACATACACACATACACACAAAAGGCTCCTGGCAGACTGGGGCCATCATAGGACATCCACTGAGGGGTCCCAGACTGTGAGAAGGCACAGGCCGGGCTGAGGGACTCCCTCCACCCCGAGTGCACAAATTTTTGTGCACCGGGCCCCTAGTTCAATATAAAGTGCTTAGAACACCACCTGGAATATAATGTTTTTTATGGGTGTTGGCTGCATCACCATCATCTGTAGGAAGCTCTTTCTGAAGCATCTCCTACAGATGACCTTCGCTGCAGCATGACTTTCATCCTGTCACTTAGCCTTTCTCCTTTCTCTTTTAAATTAATTTTTAGAGCAAGAGAAGGGTAAGAGAGAGAGGGAGAAACATTTATATGAGAAAGAAACATCACTGGTTGCCTCTCATATGCTCCCTGACGGGGATCGAACCCACAACCTAGGTATGTGCCCTAACCAGGAATCAGACCTATAACCTTTTGGTGTACCGGACAATGCTCCAACTAACTGAACCATCCAGAATAAAGTAAGCCTACTTGGAACGTGAACTTAAAAATCCTAGCTCACTTACAGGCTGTCTGCCATGCCCTGTTCACATAGGGTACATTCCTGGGCAGGAATGTTAAGTCCTAAATAATTCTATCCAGAATGAGACGGAAACTGATAAAAATAACCCAACAGCTACCGCAGAGCAAATGTATTATCACACAGATCAGAAATAAGTTTTGAAGCTCATCCCATTTAGTGATCTCTAGTAAGAAGGTTAACCCCTCTGAGCTTTCCTGTTCTCATCTCAATATGATAACACACTGGGTGTCGCCTTACCCAATCCTTGTAAGGATCAATGAAATAGTGTGTGGGAAAACATTTATAAATCTGAAGTGCTACATAAATGTATAATTTTTTATTTGTTTTGGAGGTCTGTGGCACCTAATCCGTGCCTCAACAAATGATTTCTTTGTTCTCAAGCTTGCTTTTCTCTTATCTTACATTGGCTCAATATTTAATTTCTTACCCATGGAAGTTATTTCTTTAGGTCTTGCTTCTGCCCAGCCCTTTCTTGGGCTACCAGAACTTAATTACTTTTCTGACTTCCATTTGATTTAGCATTTACTAGTAATTTTAGGCCTATGTTGAACCTGCCACCATAAGAACTGTGAGTGAAAGCTAAGGGCACACTCCTCTGTCCATTGTAATTTATCTCAGTAACATGTACTATTTGAAAAAAAAAAAAAAAAAAAAGAGGGTGGAACACAGGATAGCATGGAATTGCACTTCTTTTTCAGATAACTAAACCAATTCCTCATCTTTAAGACTTACTTGAAAGGACTTCCAATTTTTCTAATGAAATAATGTAGAAACCATTATTTTTTTTGTTTGTCTCTCATTTAAGCACTGAGCCAAATGCATTTACAAACTAGAACTAGAAGGCATTCTTGTTTGCAAAGCACTTTGATAGAAAACCAGAGCAGATGGCTAATGGTAGCAGTAACAAGGTCTACGTACTAGTCTCTTCTTCATAAAAGAACTAGAGACCCAGTGCATGAATTCGTGCACGGGTGGAGTCCGGCTGGCCAGGGGGAGGGGCTGCAGGCAGTTGGCCAGCCACCCCTGGTCAAACTCTGGGTTCAATTCCTGGTCGAGGGACAATTTGCATATTAGCCTTTTATTATATAGGATATCCAGTAGATATAGCACTTATTACATGTCAGGGTCTTTACATGTATTATCTCTCATTTTCTCTTCACAACTATTAAGCCCATCTTATAGGTGAGGAAACTGAGGCACAGAGAGATTAAGTGGTTTACACAGGTCAGAGAGTGACAGAACTGGGATTCAAACTCCAGAGTCAGGCTATACAGTCTATTGTTTTAATTCTATTGTACTACTAATAATCATAATATTAATAGAAATTATACTATCTACTGTCACATACTAAATTACAACCAAAAGTTAGGGGCTTAAAACAGCTTCACAGGTGTCTCTGGGTCAGGCATCTGGGTATAGCTTAGCGGGGTCCTCAGTTTCAGGGTTCTTTCACCAGCGGTAATCAAGGTGTCATCTGGGGCTTCAGCCATTTCAGGGCTTAGCTGGGAGAGAATCCACTTCTAAGTTCACTCACCTGGTTGTTGACGGGACTTAGATTTTTGCAGCCTTTTGGACAAAAGCTACCTAATTCTGTGCCAAACTGCCAAACTATGGCAGTTTGCAAAAATGTGCAAGCTGGGAAGGCAATTAGAGAGTCTAACAAAATGGAAGTCACAGTGTATTTTAATGTAAGCACATAAGTGCCTTCTATCACTTTTGCCATATCCTACTCATTAGCAGCAAGTCACTACATCCAGCCATGCTCAAGGAGGTGGGATCACCGGGAGTCATTTCAGCAGCTGCTTACGCTGTGATAACTAATAGCAGCTAATGTTTACAGAAGGCTTACTATGTGTCAGGTAATGATCCAAATATTTTACATATATCAATTCATTTAATCCACACCACAAACCCCAATCAACAGATGCATTAATAACAGGGAGAGCCATGATTGCACTTAGGGGTAGAAATAATGAAGACTGCCACTTTCCTGTATGCCAACAGAAATAATGTGTGTTAGAAAGCTTCAAAACTACGGTCACAAACTGACTTTACCACCAGCACAATTCCCTTTAAGAATCTTTTGGCTTATTCACAGAATGCGCCTTCTTTAGCTAACGGCAAACAGCACTTCTTCAACGTAACTCCCCCTCTAGCTCTACTTGTCCTAGAGGTGAAGAAAAATAATTATCCTAAATAACTAATATTTAAAAATCACTATTTCTCATTAATATAATTTATAAAAATGAATACATCTTTATACTGATAGTTTAGTTTTAAAAACGGAATTAATAAGAATCATCTTAAGTTTTTTTGCTGTGAAAAGCTAGCAAGGATTCAAGCTATCCAAATGAATTACAGTTTTAATTTAATTCTATATTTGTGTAGATTCTGTTTCTCTTCAAAAAGCTGAGAGGTGTTGGCTCCCCCTTGGCCAACCTTAAAGAAAGATGAGAAAAGAAGCATTTCCTCTCCGAGATTCCAGGCTCCACGGAGCCGGGCATGATGTGTCTCTGGGCCCTGCCCTCCAAATTGGAGGCCTGGGGAAGAGGTGCAATCATTTAGGATGGGGGTGAGGGGTGTGGGGTGGGGCTGGAAGTTCTCTTTCCTATTTTTAATGGGGACTAAAGCAGTTGCTTATTAAGAGTGCTATATGGAAGACATCCCAGATTCCTAGGCCACCAGGTGTGTGTCTATTTTCAAGCCTCTGATATTTACAATGACATATCCTTTAAACATCTAGAAGCCAGTTCCTGGTCAAGTTAAAAATATCCGCAAATGAATATAGATTCAAAATCCTTTTATGCATGCATTTAAGAATAACCAATGGACACAAAACACTGGAGGGTAGGAGAGGCTAGGGGAAGGGCAGGGGGAAAAAGAAGAGATATATGTACTAATCTTTATAATACTTTATGTAATTAAAAAAATGAAAAAAAAATCCCAAATAAAGCCTGAACAAATGAAATTCAACAGTTTGTTATTAAAAGAATAATAAGAACAAGAATTATTTACCAAGAATGATAAATCCAGTAATGCAGAAAATATTATCTATTAATAAATTAAGGATTTTCACAATAATAAATCAAAGAAGTAATACATCTCATTAGACATCAAAAGGCAGTTGCCGCCCTAACCAGTTTGGCTTGGTGGATAGAGCGTTGGCCTGCGGAATGAAGGGTCCCAGGTTTGATTCCGGTCCAGTGCACATGCCCAGGTTGCAGGCTCAATCCCCAATGGAGGGCATGCAGGAGGCAGCCAATCAGTGATTCTCTGTCATCATTGATGTTTCTATCTCTCTCTCCCTCTCCCTTCCTCTCTGAAATCAACAAAAAATATATTTTAAAAAAAGGTAGTTGCTAAACTTTGATAGCTATTTATTATAATTTAATAAAACTATCTCAGTCAGCTGGCATAGAGGAAGCTTATTTTACCATAACAAAGAATATCTAAATTGATATCATATTTAACAATGAAACCCTAGAATAATTCCCAATAAAATCAGAATTAGGGCAAGAATGCTCTTTATTGCATTATTTTTAAAGCACAGAAATAAAAATTTAAATGTTCAGCAATTGAGTAGTAAATATACTTATAATAGCTGCCATTATAATCATATTGTATATGCATGTATACATTGCTGCCATTATAATCATATTGTATATGCATGTATACATTTGTATGCATGAGATCCATATACACAATACATATAAATCTGTATACACATGTATAGACTAGGGGCCGGTGCACAAAATTCATGCATGGCAGGAGGGTGGGAGTCCCTCAGCCCAGGCTGCCCCCACTCACAGTCCAGAACCCCTCAGTGCATGTTCTATGATGGCCCCAGTCTGGCAGGCGCCTTTTGTGTGTGCATGTGTGTGTGTGTGTGTGTGTGTCGCCAATAGGGGCCTGCCCTCAGCCGCATCTGAGGCTCAGAGCAGTCATCCTGTGTGTGTCTATCTGCTGGGAGTCTGCCTCCAGGTACACCATAGAGGCTTGGAGCAGGCACCCCCCTGTGTTGCTATCTCAGACTCCTGCCCTCCCCTGCATGTTGTTCTCTTTTTTGAGCTGTGGCCAGGGCTGGGTGCTGCCTGCCTGCCAGGCTTGCCTACTCCCCATCTTCCTCCAGCCACCGGACAGCTGGGCAAACCCCGCCTGTTCACTGCCTTGTGGTCAGGCAAGATCCCCGCAAGGGGACTGGGGAGCCAGCCAGGCAGGCAGTGGGTGCCCAATGGCCTCACTGCCTGCCTGGGCTACCTTTCTCCCACTCCCCAATTCCCCGCAAAGGGACCGTGGAGCCTGGCCTGGGCAGGCAGCGAGGCGGGCACCCGGGGGCCTCGCCATGGGCCCAAGCTGCCTTTCTCCCACTCCTCAGTCCCCTTGGGGGGATCCGTGAGCGGGAGAAAGGCAGCTTGGGCCAGTGGCAAGGCAGCCAGTGCCAGCCATCTTGGCTGGGTTAATTTGCATACAGCCACTCAGATTGGCTGGTGGGCGTGGCTTAGGCATCCCAAAGAAATGGTCAATTTCAATATTACACTATTATTAGAGTAGATGTTTGTAAATAGAAAATATGTGTGAATAAAATTGTGCACCAAAAGAGTTAAGAAAATAAACGCAAACTTAACAGTGGTACCTTGACAAGAGTGAGACTAGTTAAACTGAAGGATTTAAATGGAAAGTCTCTATGTAAAGAGAATCTTGTGTAAAAGAGCAATTCTGTACTGTTGATTATTTTTACAAGAAATATATATGTATATATGCAATGTTTAAGCCAATTTTAAAAGACAAGTCAAAAATATTGATAGTAAAAAAATGATATTTCTAACTGAAAAGCAACCATCCCATATAATAAAAGCCTAATATGCTAAGTGTCTGACTGTTTGACTGTTCGACCAGTTGCTATGATGCACACTGACCACCAGGGGGCAGATGTTCTGACTGATAGGTTAGCTTGCTGCTGGGGTCAGGCAAATCAGGACTGGGTGAGACAGGCCAGACACGCCCTGGAGCCCTCCTGCCATCCCTCCTCAGCCCCAATCCTGCACCGGTGGGGTCCCTCAGCCTGGCTTGCAGGGATCAGGCTGAAACCGGCTCTCCAACATCCCCCGAGGTGTTCCGAATTATGAGAGACACAGGCCAAGCCAAAGGACCCCACCAGTGCATGCCTCTAGTAAGTATAAGATATATTAATACATAAAAAAAATAACCTAAATGATGTACCCTCAAATTTTGACTTTGACTGTTACAGTTGTATGACAGAATTGTGGATAATTTTTTCTTTTGCTTTTTGTGTGTTCCAAATTCTCTCTATTAATTATATATTTATTTTGTAACTAGGTAAAAGATTAAAGGAAACTATGGTAACATTTAATTGGTAGATTATAATAAACAACTATTACAGCGTTTATAGGAAAATCTTTTTATCTTAATCTAGTTTCTGAAAGGGTCATGATGCCTCCTAAACTCTATCACAATCTTATAAAACTATTGGGAAAATTAAATGCTCCTATTTTATTACAAAGCCAATCTCCCTTTTCTGGGCTTGCTTAACTTGGTAATTCTTCTGAGGTTCAAAATCTTGGAATCTTTCTTCATTCCTTTCTCTCTTTTCTATATGGAGTATCTCATTAAGTTCTCTCAATGAGCCTTCCTCCAGTTGACACAGATCTCTCCCATTTGAATCCCGTACCATCCCCTGTTTTAGGCCTTCATTACTTCACACACAGACTACTGAGACATCTCATTGAGTCTCCTTGCCTGCCAGGTTTGCCCCCTCCTTTTACACATCTCCCTGTCTTCACCTCACACCCTTCATTGCCTATATGCCCACTTCATATCATCCAACTGCTCTATTCCTTGTATCTCTAACTTGTCACAGTCACATCTCCATCCCTATGAGCTTGACATTGCTCCTTGCAATAGTCTCTAAGTTCCACACTTTCTTCCCAAATGACTCCGTCTCCACTGTATTCTGTTCTTCCTCTCCATTCCTTTATACATCCAATCCCTCATTTAGTACATATTTCTTAACCAAGTAGTGTACACCAAGTATTGGACTCAGCACAGGGATTACTAACTAATTTTCCAAATTAGTGACTGGATCACAAAGAGTTATGAAACTCTACTGACTGGATGAAACTCTACTGACTGAACCACAGAGAGTGATGAAACTCAAGTCTACAACATTCTCTGCTTCAATCTTATCATGTCCTCCAACAGCCATAGAGCCCCTGATCTCCCTGCTTCCCTCTAACCCTATTCTCAAATCATTCTTGTATTCAACAATTTGTACTTGCCTTATATATACACGAGGCTGTATGCTAAGTGCTAGGAATGGAAAGGTGAATAAAACCTGCTTTTTACTTATTGAGAGCTAATTGGGGTAGACAGGAAAAGAAATGTAATAGTCAATAAAAGGTACTCTTAACATAAGTGCACAGAGGAACAAGAGAGTGTGTTTAATTCTACCTGGTAAGAATAAGAAAGCCTTCACATATGAGGTAATGCGGAGCTGATGGCAGGTAGAAAAGATGAGGAAGTATTTCAAGCAGTGTGAATAGTATTAGAAAGGTACAGAGCATTAAATGGCACAGCGTGTCAGGAAACCGCAGATACTTGAGTATGATGGAAGCACAGGGAGGCTAGAGAGCTGGGCTGGGGCCAGATCTTATTTTGCTTTGCTTTGCATTAAAGGGAGTGAGTAAACATTAAGGAATTTTGAGCAATGAAGTAACATGATTAGTGTTTTGAAAAGTATCTCTGGTGGCTAGGTGGAAAATAGCTGGGGAAGGGTGGCCAACAGGGCCCAGGGTAGACAGAAAGGCACCAAGCGGTTGCTATAGTCTAGCAAGGTAACGAGAGCTAGGCAAGTAATGAAGTAGAGTGGTGGTGGAGGATGGAGAGAAGGAAATGGTTTGAAGAGATATCAAAGAGGGGAAATCAGCAGGACTTACCTACGGTTGGGTATTAGAGAATGAGTTAGAGGGTCACTTAAACAGTGACTTCTGAGTTTCTGACTTGAGTTATCTAGATTCTAAGCAGAAAACAAAGGAGGAGGAGGGTAACGCAGTAAGTTAGAGTGGCCTGTTGGGTATTGAGGTAGAAGGTCTCAGAGGCTATTGCATATACGACAGGAGTGGGCAAAAGTGAGGTTAATAATAATAAATACTGAACAGCATCCAGCACAGCCAGGGGAACCTGAGGAGGGGTGGTGAAGGATTGGAGAAGACAGACAAGAGAATACAGTTGGGGTTAGGTAGGATCACAGTGCCTGGATGAGGAAACAGTGACACAGCCTGTAAGTCGAAGCTTTATTTTATAGTCAGATCACACAAAGCAAAACAAGGGGAGTGGTCAACATGTTTACAATGTTCTTGTGAATTTCAAATCTATTTCATTACTCAAGCTTTGTTTTGACAACACTTGCTGCACCTCCCACAGCCCATTAGCTACCTAGGAACAAGGGGGGACTATAAGGTCAAGCTTAATTGTGCTAGGAGGGCTCTGCTCTCCAAACTGGAACTTATAACATGTGGCTCTGCCACAGGTCAGTCTGAGGCTTGACCCTATAGCCACTCCCTACAAAATACAATAATAAATAAATAAGTAAAGCGAGAATAAACTCTTGCATGTTCACAACTGTAAACCTACTTTTGCCAACCCCCTATATATACCGAGACTGACTCGACTTTAGGATTTCGTTTGGATTAGAATTAGAGATTTGAAAATTAGAGTATAAATGTGTATGATGAGAACAGGCATTAAGGACAGAGCTCTGTGGAACACAACCCATGAGGGAATCAGAGTAAGAGGAACCAGGACAGGGCCAGGGGAAGAAATGGTCAGAGAAGTAGGAGGGCAGCCAGAATAGACAAGTGTAGGAGTTTCCTATTATTCTGTAACAAATTACAACTTTACAACACATTTTTTGCGGGAAACGAGTAAACTCGTCATATCGCTTTTTATACCAAAGTACGGGAGACGGATTTTTTCCAAAAACAATGAGTAGAGACAGATTCCGTCAAATATGGAGGGTCTGGCATTTCAACAATGAAAATGTTCAAGACAACTCAGATAGACTTTGCAAAGTCAGACCATTATTGGATTTCTTTCTTCCCGTTACGACGCGATTTGGCGGGAAAATGCCCAATTACAAAGTGTTAAAACAACACAAAGTTATTACCTTAATGGTTCTGTAGGTTAGACGTCCAACATGTGTCTCACTAGTCTGAAGTGCAGGTGTCAGCAGAGCAGCATTCTCTTCTGGAGACTCTAAGGAAGAGCGTTTCCTGGCCTCTCCCAGTTCCTGCATTTGTTGGCCTTTTCATGCATCTTCAAAGCCAGCAACAGCAGCGCCAGCCTCTCACCTCACTTTTATCTTTTGCTGTCACATCACCTTCTCTGACTCTCTCCTCCTGCCCCCATCTTCTACCTTTAAGGATGCTTGTGATTATATTGGGCTCACCTTAATAATCTAGGCTACTCACCTTATCAGCTGATAGTCATCTTAATGCCATCTGCAACTTTAATTCCTCTTTGCCATGTAACCCACCATCTTCATAGGTTCCAGCTGTCATCTCAGAAACCAATCAACCAAAGGAATTAAAGGCATAGAGGAGGATGTTGATCATCTTAGATAAATGATTCAATCTCTCTTTCTGCCTCTTTATCTACAAAATGGAGATAATAATGGTACCTACTTCATAGGGTTGTTATAGGATTACATGAGCTAATATTTATGAAGCACATAAAACTGTGTCTGGCTTCAAATGTTTTTTAAAAAGCAATTACTAGTAAAGCCATAGTGGGTTTGGCTCTGTGGATAGAGCGTTGGCCCGAGGACTGAAGGGTCCCAAGTTTGTTTTTGGTCAAGGATACGTACCTTGGTTGCAGGCTCAATCCCTGCCGTTGGTCAGGACTTTGGAAGGCAAACAATCGATGTGTCTCTCTCACATCAATGTTTTTCTTTCTCTATCCTTCTCCTCCCTTCTATTCTCTAAAAATCAATGGACAAATATCCTCTGTGGAGAGCAGCTACAGTGTTTGGACAGTTTCAAACCTCAGACTAATGAGAGGGCACAGTCCTCCCAGCACAATTATAGCCAACTGCTATAGTTGTAAGCTTGAACCTATGGTCCGAACACGTGGCCCCATGTGCCTGAGTGATGTGTGCATAATATAGTTTAGGTGCATGTAATTGAGTAGGATTGAAACCCAGGAGAATGTTGTAAACATTTTGACCACGCCCTTACTTTGCCTTGTGGAATCTTGCTATAAAATAAAGACACTGTCTCTCTCCATCAGAGAGGGCAGTGTCCTACTGAGACCCAGCTTTCATTCTCTTGTCTGTCTTTTCTCAATCCTTCACCGCCCCCACTCAGGCTCACGGAACATGGCTGAGCTGGCTCAGCACATAAGGCACCCAACATGGGGCTGAGTATGCCATGGCCGTGCCAGCTCACCACAATCCTCGGGTGAGGATTAACAACAACAACAAAGAGCAATTAGAGAAATTAAATAAGGCAAGGGTTAATACTGGCCATTGGATTTGTTACTTAGGCAATTATGGTCTTCATTGCAATTTCAGGGATATGGTGAATGTAGTCTAATTACAGTCAGATAAAGGTAAGAAATTGGAGAGCAGGAGTAAATACAATTATTTTTAAGAACTGTTTAGAAAGGAAAGGAATAGGGGGCTGGAACAGTCTTAGCTACATGGGGATGGGTAGTTATGAGATTTGAACACATTTCCATGCTGGGGGAAGGAGCTAGTAGATAGAAAAACTAAATATATTAGGGAGGGTATAAGGGAATAACTGATGTTTAAAAAAATCTCAGAGGAGACAGGATAGATAATGATCACCAGCTCAGGTGGGGGAGTTAACTTTGGACAGGAGAAGAAACAATTAATTCTCTGTGTCTAGAGGGAAAATTATGAGGGTAAATCCTAGGAATTACATATAGTTCCTTTCCTTGGTTGCTATCAGTAGGAATTACTCACAGGCCTCCACCTGAGACTGAGACACCGACGCCAGAGCTTTTCCTTCATCATCCAGTAGCAGATGCCACACGTTATCAAGAGAGTTTACCTCCTTTTACGGAAGTTTCCATTGGGTCTGTGAGTGTTCAAGTTAGAATTAGCAAACAAAAATCCCAGTTCTTTTAGGGGGGTTACTTTCACAAACAATACCTGTCCCTTTCAAGAGATGTCTCTGACTTGGTGGTTGACAGAGGGGAGGGGAACTGAGGGGCTGGGTGAAAAAGGTGAAGGGATTAAGAAATACAAATTGGTAGCTACAGAATAGTCACTGAGATGTAAATTATGGCATAGGTTATATAGTCGATAATATAATAACTATTTATGGGGCCAGGTGGGTACTTGAAATATAGGGGGTACTACTCTGTCAAGCACATGAGTGTCTAAACACTGTGCTGTACATATGAAACTAATAAAGAATAATAAATATTTTTTTAAAAAGATGCCTCTGACCAAGGCATGTATGCTACACTGCTCCTCATCACTTTTTTATCCCTATTTTTCTGATAGAAAGATGAAGACAAAGGACACCAGTCCAATTTCGTATAATTTCATGCTAACAGAACAAGCCTTCTTTATTTATTTTTAACTTTTTATCATGGAAATTTTCCCATTCACTGAAATCAAGAGAATAATATAATAACCCCCATTCCATGTACCTATCACTTCAATAATTACAACCTACGGCCAATTTTGTTTCATCTATACTCTTCCCTCAATCCTACCTCCACCCCCTCATATTTTAAAGCAAATAAGCTTCCTAAAAAAGTTTTTTTATAAAGAACTTTTATACTTAGTAATTGCATAATTCATATACCTGTCTTTCATCACATCACCAAGGCACAAAATATAGTATGGCAACACTTTATACAAATTGAAACAGCACAAAAGAAACACTAATAAAGTCTTATTTTAGATGCTAATTTAAAAATAATTTAAATTTTTTAAAGAATTAATTAAAATTTTTTAAGAATTTAAATAATTATTAAAAACTGCATAATTGCTGGTGGGCAAGTAAATATGTTTTGTGTTTTTGTCACCACAACTGCTCAACAGAAGTGCCTATCCTTAATGCACTATGAACACTTCAGTTCTATGGTTTGGAATTGAATAATTTGGTGACTATTTTGCTGCTTAACATTCCTCATTACTTTAATGTAAACTTGTTTTTAATTGCCTTACAATGCCATCTGATGCTGGTGCTTGAAAACTTCTCCCACATCAATAACTTTGGAATAGAAGTTAACCGTGATAAATTGCTCTGAAGAAAGCCAAACTCTACAACATCTAATATTGTTCATTTGGAAGAAGGCACACTGAAAACTACTAGAAATGCTGCTGAGACATGCAAATGGAGCAGATACATCTTTAATCTTTAAAAATCCTCAAGTATTTGGGCAAGGATAATGGGGAAAAAAATAGTGGTGACTCAGCTACAGGATCAATATCACTGTAATAGATTTATAAGCTCTGAAAAAGTATTCCTCACTACCACCACCACCATCATTTATTTTCCATTTATTCCTTTTGAGATACTAGATCTTCATGAATATATCACTGCATAAAGTGCAAGTGTCCTGCTCTCAAAATTAATGCAGAAACCTGACTACATCATTATTCAACACTCTATTGTAGAATCCTCAAGGTAATCAAAAGAAGAAAAGGAAAAGATTAAAATTTTTATTTTTAATTAAAATAGTTTGTACCACCTTCACGGGCCAACCTCCCTAACAGCTCAGTGTAACCCCGTGATTAAGTTCTGGCCAATTAAATACAATTGTTACATGGCAGTTTATAGGACCCTTTCCATAAAGGATAGTTAGTGTCTTTTAAACAAGTGGTATTGAGAAAATTAGGTATCTAAAAAGTACAATCAACAGAAGGAAAATTAGATAAATTTCATTATACCAAAATTAAAAACTTTTACGCGTGAAAGGACACTATCAACAATGTGAAACAGCCACCCATAGAATGAGGGAAATATTTGCAAATCATATATCTAATTAGGAGTTACATTCAGAATTTATAAAGAATTCTTACAATTCAACAACAAAATCCAATTGAAAAAAAGACAAAGGAGTTAGACATTTTCCAAAGAAAGTATACAAATGGCCAATAATTGCATGAAAAGATACTCAACATCACTAATCATTAGGGAAATATAAATCAAAACCACAATAAAATACTACCTCATGAACATTAAAATGGCTATTCTGAAAAAAAAAAAAAACAGAAAATAATAAATGTCAGTGAAGATATGGAGAAATAGGAATCCTTGAACATGGCTGATAAGAATGTAAAATGGTACATTCCTAAGAAAACTGAATTGCCATTCCTCAAAAAGTTAAAAAATAGAATTACTAGATAACTCACCAATCCGACTTGTGGCTATATAACTAAAAGAATTAAAAGCAAGGTTCCAGCCCTGACCAGTTTGCTTCAGTGGATAGAGCATCGGCCTGCAAACTTAAGGGTTTCAGGTTCGATTTCGGTCAAGGGTATGTACCTTGGTTGCGGGCACATTCCCAGTAGGAGGCGTGCAGGAGGCAGCTGATCAATGCTTCTCATCAATGTTTCTAACTCTCTATCCCTATCCCTTCTTCTCTGTAAAAAATCAATAAAATATATTTAGAGGAAGAAACCAAGATGGCGGCATAGGTAAACACCTGAAATTACTGCCTCACACAACTATTTCAAAAACCACAATGAAAAGAAAAAACGCACACCACCCAGAACCACAGGAAGATTGGCTGAGGAGAAATTCTACAACTAGAAAGAGAAAAGCACACTGGGACTCAGAGGAGGTGCGGAAGTAAAGTGCAGAGGTACAGAGACACATGTGGAAAGGACTCATGGAAAGAGATGCAAATGGAGGACACGGTTCTCTTTTTCAATCCGGAGGGAGTCACAAGCTCCTGATGGCTCGGAACTCCAGTTCCGGGTGAGTTTCTAGGGGATCAAGACTCATACAGGGAAAAATTGGACTATCTGGCACCAGGAGGAACTCCATATTGGCTTTCTCTCGGCAGTGCTTGCAGCGATTACCAAAGGACATTGAGACCCAGGGCCTCTTAGGGCAGGGCTAAGGATAAGCCATAGCTGTTTGTCCGCCCTGTTGATTCCCTGAAACATTACCCAACCCAAGCTTTGGGCAGAGGCTTTTGCATATAAAAGGTTGGGTAGCCTCAGGCAGAGCCTAAATTAGCACCTCCTTAGAGATCCAAGAGCCAATGTACCCAGTGGTCAGAGTGGGACCATCCAGATTTCAACTCCTCAGATCCATAAGGGACACACTCAGGTGGCACCAAAGCCCCACTGAAGCAAATCTTGCAACATAAGGGTGTCTCCAGCACAGAAGTTCTCCCACTGTAGACACAGCTGATTCTCACAGCCAAGTGGCCTGGAGGTCAATTCCTCCCAGTGATACCAAAAACAGTCAAGGCTTAGCTACAACAAGAGTGTGCACAAAGCCTACAAAAGTGTGCACCAAGAATGTCCACATCAGGTAATTGGGGAGGCTGAGCCACTTGGCCCTATAGGACACCCAGCACAGAAAGCCACTCTATCAATGCAGGGAAATAGCCAAAATGCAAAGACAAAGAAACAGATCACAAACGACAGAAATGGAGGAAAGCAAACTACTAGATATCGAGTTCAAAACCATGGTTATAAGGTTTTTCAAGAATTTTCTAGAAACTGCTGATAAATTTAGTGAGACCCTCAAGGATATGAAAAAGGACCAGCTAAAAATTAAACAAACACTGAATGAAATAAAGAATAATATACAGAGATCCAAAAGCAGACTAGAGGACCGCAAGAATCAAATAAAAGATATCAAATATGAAGATGCAAAAAACACCCAACCAGAAAAGAAAAAAGAAAAAAGAATCCAAAAATATGAATATAGTGTAAGGAGCCACTGAGACAACTTCAAGCATACCCACATCAGAATTATAGGGGTGCAAGAAGAAGAGAGAGAACAAGATATTGAAAACGTATTTGAAGAAATAATGACAGAAAACTTGATTAAAGAAATAGACTTATAAGTCCAGAAATCACAGAGGATCCCAAACAAAAGGAATCCAAAGAGGACCACACCAAGACACATCATAATTAAAATTCTAAGGGCAAAAGACAAAGAGAGAATCTTAAAAGCAGCAAGAGAAAAGCAGTTAGTTACCTACAAGGGAGCACTCTTATGACTGTCAGCTGATTTCTCAACAGAAACTTTGCAGGCCAGAAGGGAGTGGCAAGAAATATTCAAAGTGATGAATAGCAAGAACCTACAACCAAGATTACTTTACCCAGCAAAGCTATCATTCAGAATTGAAGGTCAGATAAAGAGCTTCACAGACAAGAAAAAGCTAAAGGAGTTCATCACCACCAAACTGGTATTATATGAAATGCTGAAAGGTATTCTTTGAGAAGACGAAGAAGAACAAAAAGTAACAATAAAAATTATGAACAACAAATACATATCTACCAACAAGTGAATCTAAAAATCAAGTGAATAAAAAAAATCTGATGAACAGAATAAATCAGAGGCATAGAAAGGGAGTGGACTGACAATTCTCAGGGGGAGAGGGGTGTTGGGGGTGCAGGAAGAGACTGGACAAAAATCATACACCTGTGGATGAGGATAGTGGGGTGGGGGTAAGGGCAGAGGATGGGGTGGGAACTGGGAGGAGGGGAGCTATGGGGGGAAAAAAGAGGAACAACTGTAATAATCTGAACAATAAAGATTTAAAAAATACACACACACACACACACATACTAGGGGCCCGGTGCACGAAATTTGTGCACTGGAGGGGGGGGGGAGTTAGTCATCCCAGCCTGCCCCTTCTCAAATATTGGGAGCCCACAGGGGGTGTCCTACAGACAGTTTAGGCTCGCTCCCTAATCTCCTTGGGGAGCGGGCCTAAGCTGCAGTTTGGCCTCCCTTTGTGGGAGGCGACCAGGCTAATCAGGGGAAGCCACCAGCCCCATCACCCCGCTGCTGCAGCCACTGCCAGTCACAACAGCCACCAAGGTGTTTTCATCAACACGGACTCCAGTCCCTTCACCATGAAAACATGACAACTTTTTTTAGGCATTTTCAAGATGTGTCTTTCATAAGATATGACATTTCTTTCTTTATTATTATTATTTTTTATCCTCACCTCAGGATATGTTTCCATTGATTTTTAGAGAATGTGGAAGGGAAGGGAAAAACGGAGAGAAACATCAAAGTGAGAGGAACACTTTGATTGGTTGCCTCCTGCATATGCCCTAACCTGGGCCCCAGCCAGGGAGGAGCCTGCAACCTAGCTAGGTACATGCCCTTGGCCAGAATTGAACCCAGACCCTGCAGTCAGCAGGCTGAGGCATTATGCACTGAGCCAAACCGGCTAGGGCAGGATATGATATTTCTTAGCCCTCCAGCAGTGGACCTTCATTTTTTTCTCCAGGAATGTGGTGGAAAAACCCTAGGTCACCTTTTTGGATTCTTATTACCCAAGTTACTAAGAATATTACTAGTGGCATACAGGGAGCTTAGCCAATGAGTGGTAAGAAAAGGTGTTTCCTCTGTAGTTCACTCCGATTACCTGCTCCACCCCTGCCTTTCCAATCCCAGCTCCACCCCTGCCCAGGCCTCTAACCTCTGGCCTAGAATGCAGGCCTGGGCAGGGGACCCCCAATCCCCTCTGATCACTGGCTTCACAGAGCCCAGGCTATGCAATCACCAGCTCTGATCCTGCCCCCTGCCATGACCAGCTCTGCCCTTGCCTGACTGGCAGCCTCTGGCCATGGGCGCTACCATCCTGTGATGGAGTGACATCTAATTTGCATATTAATCTTTTATTAGATAGGATATTAGATAGGAGGGCACTGCCGCCTTGTGGCCATGGGGGTGGCCATCTTTGTGACTGAGTGATGCCTAATTTGCATATTATTATTTTATTAGACAGGATATATATATATAGATATATATATATGGAGATATAGATATAGATATAGATATAGATATAGATATAGATATAGATATAGATATAGATATAGATATTTAAAAAGTAAAAGCAAGGACCCAAGTACATATTTGGACACCCATGTTTCATAGCAGTATTATTGACAAGAGCCAAAGGATGAAAGCAACCCAAGTGTAAATGAGTAAATGGAAAAGCAAAATGTAGTAGCTTATTCATCCTTTAAAAGTAAGGAAATTCTGACACATACTTTGACAAAAACCTTGAAAGCATTATGCTACGTGAAATAAGCTAGTCACAAAATAGCAATTATTGTTTGATTCCATTCCTATGAGATGTGTAGAGTAGCAAATTCATAGAGATAGAAAGTAGAATGGTGGTTGCCAGGAACTGGGGGGCGTAGGAAATGGGAAGTTATTGTTTAATGGGCACAAAGTTCCTGTTTAAGAAGATGGCAAAGTAATTCTGGAGATGGATGATAGAGATGGCTGCACAAAAATGTGAATGTACTTGACGTCGCTAAAGTAACCATACATTTACAAGTTGTTAAAATGAGGAATTTTATGTGAGTGTATTTACCACAGACATTGAAAAATGCTGGTAAACCCTTTGTCCTCTCTTCGTTCATTTCTCCTTCCTGCTGGCTGGAATACAGAAGTGATGGCTGGATCTGGAACAGGCTCCTTGGACCTCACAAGCTGTGTCTTGCACAAGTCTAAAGGGCACCACTTACATAGAATGTACAGATATTTACATAAAAGAGAGATAGTCTGTCTCATTGAACCACTGTTCTTTTAGATTTGTTACTTGTAAACAAACCTAATTCTAACTGATATAATAGTATTCATAAGCAATAACCATCTGAGTCCAGAGGCATATGGACTATTTTTAAACAGTGAACAAATTCCAAATGTACGCTCAGTGTTGAACATCAGGCGATTAGGCAGGAGAAAAGAGCAATGTTTTTAAAATCCAATTTTTTAATTTATTTAGGTATCACAATAATTACCTTCTAATCTAATAAAAGCATAATATTGAAATTGACAGTTTCTTTGGGAGGCTTAAGCCACGCCCACCAGCCAATCAGAGCGACTGTATGCAAATTAACCCAGCCAAGATGGAGGCCGGCACTCACAGAGCTGAGTAAACAGGCAGCTTCCATTGGAGCAGGAGTAAAACTGTTTGCTGGCCGCTGGGCTTCCTCGGCTCCAGGCAACAACATATTTGCAATTGTCTCAATTTTAGAAGCCACAAGCTGAAGCCAACAGAAGGCTTCGTTACCTGCCTAGACCTCGGCTTAAAGGAACAGTGTATCAATTATAGAAGATAAATAAACCCCAGAAACCTGCTTCCAACCAGCCTTGCTGGGACATTGGTGATCCAGCAATCCCATTCATCAATGGGAGCTGTGGGCAGCCTGAAAGCCTGAAAACAGCCCTCACTCCATCATCGAGGCTGGCCACACCCAAATGGTGTGAGGGACCCCACTGGGGGGGCTTGGCCAGCCTGCAAACAGCCATCAGCCCCTCACACAGGCTGGCCAGGTACCCCAGTAGGGACTCAAAACCTGAAGGGACTGTGGGAAGTCTGAAAACAGCCCTCAGCCTGTCACTCAGGCTGGCCACACCCCAATGGGGTGAGGGTCTACACTGGGGGGCTTGGCCAGCCTGCAAACAGCCATCAGCCCCTCACCCAGACTGACCAGGCACGCCAGCAGGTGGACATCCCCAGAGGGGTCCCAGACTGCGAGAGGGCACAGGTTGGGCTGAGGGACCTCCCGAGTGCACAAATTTTTGTGCACCGGGCTCCTAGTATGGTAATAAATGTTGTAAAAAAATATGGAGTGGTTCATTAACAGAAGCCTGAAACACTGTTAGAAAAGCACAAGGCAAATGTATATAAAAACAAATATCAGAACTGCCTATATTATATGGTCCCATTTATATAAAAAAAATAAAGCTGACATATGTGCTTGCATGTGTGGGAAAGAGACATAACAATAGCTAACATTTATTAAACATGCCTCTGTCCTAAGAGCTTCTCCTAATTATCTCCATAACTTCTCAGAACATTTCTGGGAGGTATGGAACTTCATTATCCTTGTTTTACAGCTGAGGAAATTGAGCACAGATTTCATAGGATCCCTTGTCCACACAAAAATTAAATGTTGGAGCCGGAATACTAAGCATTGCTACCTCTGAGAGGTGATGGTAATGGGGAATTATAGTGAGGGTATTGGTTACACTCTTTAATTCAGTATTTTTTAGTATGCATATATAACATTTAAAATAAATATTTGGTGATATGGGGAGAAATGCCAGAGAAATGTAAGATAACTGTTTTGTTAAGCCGTTGAAGAATTAAAGATGGAGGCAAATGGGAATCATCCAGGCTTTATTAGGAGCAAACGGACGGACCCAGGGCTTCCCGGGAAGGGAAGGAGAGCCATGAGGCCACACTTGAACCGAACTGGGCTGGGCTTTTAAGGTCTGGGGCAGGTAAGGGAGGGGAGGGGTTGGGTAGGAGGAAGTGGTCTTTGGAATGTATGGAGCTTCCATCCCCCAGGGTGCTGCCCACGCCGGGGGCTATGGATGCCAGGATATTGCCATTAATGGTCAGGGCGGTCAGGCTACACCTGGGGTGGGGGGATGGTTTATGGCTTTTTCGG
>PVJC01021319.1:0-28337 GCA_004026665.1 Murina feae | reverse complement strand
TCTCCTTCTCCTTCTCCTTCTCCTTCTCCTTCTCCTTCTCCTTCTCCTTCTCCTTCTCCTTCTCCTTCTCCTTCTCCTTCTCCTTCTCAAAGGATACCTTTCAGCATTTCATATAATACTGGTTGGGTGGTGGTGAACTCCTTTAGCTTTTTTTTTGTCTGTGAAGCTCTTTATCTGACCTTCAATTCTGAATGATAGCTTTGCTGGGTAAAGTAATTTTGGCTGTAGGTTCTTGCTATTCATCACTTTGAATATTTCTTGCCACTCCCTTCTGGCCTGCAAAGTTTCTGTTGAGAAATCAGCTGACAGTCATATGGTTGCCCCCTTGTAGGTAATTGACTGCTTTTCTCTTGCAGCTTTTAAGATTCTCTCCTTGTCTTTTGCTCTTGGCATTTTAATTATGATGTGTCTTGGTGTGGTCCTTCTTGGATTCCTTTTTTGGGGGGTTCTCTGCACTTCCTGGACTTGGAAGTCTATTTCTTTCACCAGGTGGGGGAAGTTTTCTGTCATTATTTCTTCAAATAGGTTTTCAATATCTTGCTCTCTCTCTTTTTCTGGCACCCCTATAATTCTGATGTTGGTACACTTGAAAGTTGTCCCAGAGACTCCTTACACTATCTTCATATTTTTGGATTTTTTCTTTTGGCTTTTCTGGCTGGGTGGGTTTTGCTTCTTCATATTTCATATCTTTGACTTTATTCTTACGATCCTCTCGTCTGCTGTTGGACCTCTGTATATTATTCTTTATTTCAGTCAGTGTATGCTTAATTTCTAGCTGGTCCTTTTCAAATTTATCAGCGGTTTCTAGAAAATTCTTGAAAAACCTAATAAGCGTGGTTTTGAACTCTATATCCAGTCGTTTGCGTTCCTCCATTCCTGTCATTTGTAACCTGTTTCTTAGTCTCTGCATTTTGGCTGCCCATTGATAGGGTGCCTTTATGTGCTAGGTGTCCTATAGGGCCCAGTGATTCAGCCTCCCCAGTCACCTGGGGTGGACACTCTTGTTGTACGCCTTTGAAGGCTGGGTGCACAGTCTTGTTGTAGTTATCACTGGGAGGTATCACTGGGAGGAAATGACCTGCAGGCCTTTCTCCTCGTTGTTTGGGGTTTAGATCTTTTGGAGTTCTGTCCCAGCTGCAGACCCTTAGGTTATGCTGAAGGCAGGCAGCTTGGGCGGGGTTGTAGGTGGAGTGGGGCGAGGTCTCAGAATCACCAGGGTGGAGCAACCCACAATGGCTGCCCCTCCGCTGACTCCGAGGCTTCTCTCGGATTTGGCACCTCGACCCTGAGTCCCCGCATCAGTGATCACTGCAAACAGCACTGCTAGAATGCCACTGATCTTCCGCCCTGTTGCCCTACAGCCCACATCGCATTCAGTGCAACCCCAGAGTTTATAATCTCCTTCCGAGCTGCTGACCCAGGCCCAGCCGCCGCCACCCTTTCACCCGTGCCGCCACTTCCGTTCCGTGCGACCGTACCTCTCAGTTTTGGTGCCGGGAGCTTCTACTCAGTCTCACTGCACTCCTTCTTTTGCCTTCTAGTTGTAAAGCTTCCTCTCCCTTGGTTCTGGAGGATGGCTGTTTGTCTGTATAGTTGTATTTTTATAATGTAGTTGTGGAGACTGCACATTTAGGTATATACCTCATGCCACCATCTTGGTTCTCCGATAAACAGTCAAATTGTTAAGTTTTAATCTTCAGCTTCAGACCCTGGAAAATCATCTTCAAAGTTAGGTCAAACATCCCCAACACCAGAAAATTCATCATCCCTGCAGATCTCCTGCCAATTCTCTTAATCACTGGCACTCACAGATATAGAAATTTTGGTCTCCCCTGACTTTAAAATAGGGTTCTGTTGCTCATTAACTGGGTTGCTTTGTAGTGTAAAGCTGACCCTTGAACAATGCAGGGGTTTGACTATAGAACCAAAAATCCACATGTAACTGTTGACTCTATAGTCAGCCCTTCGCATCCACAGATTCAACCAACAATCAAAATACTATTTTTGATTGTTAGGAATACAAAAATACTGTCTTTAATCCACTGTTAGTTGAAGGCTTGGATTCAAAACCCATAATACAAAGGGCTGACTGTATTGGAAAAATCGGCATATAAATGGACTTTCGTAGTTCAAACCTGTGTTGTTCAAGGGTCAATGTACGTGAATGCAATGATAAAAAACACAAAACACAAAAATGCATAGATAAATTAGTGCCTCTACAACGTCTGAGCCATGACATTACACAAGTGTAGCTAAATTTAAACCTAAAGTGGGATGGAAAAATCCAAAATGTACCGCTGGCAGGTGGTGTGGCCCATGGCTTCTTTGAGTCACTAAACCTCTGGGATGTGAAACTTGCAGGGCTGTCACATTTGTGTTCCCCCTCTCCTCCACTAGAGGAGTCACCTCAGGGCAGATCTCCTGATGTTACATACCTTCTCTCCCGCCCAGACTTTCATCGGCCAAACAGGTGCATTTTATCTGGATAAAAGGTGGGGGATGTGGGGACAAACATGTCTTGTACATCACTAAATTATGAAAATAACGAAGGCAATTATTCTCACACAACATGATACGGTTGTGAAAACTTGAGGTTTTGTGGGAGCTGCATGGATGTTATTTGCCTAATGATTATTCTCAGATACGGAATTTTGGGGTGAATGTTTGCTTTCTTCACGAGTTTTTCAGCATTTAAAAATTTAAATGCTCCGTGTGTGTATGCTAACATGGAACTATCTCCCTGGTTTACTTTATCTCTCAGGGTGTGTCTTAGGATCACATTGATCCTAAGAATTTAGAACAGTGTCTGGCACAGAGCATTCAGGTATTATCCTCGTCACACTGTTAAGTGAGATATAAGAAGGGAGAAGACAAGGTAAAACGGACAGGTATGGCTAGGAAAGATATTTATCTTGCACTGACTATTACCCTGCCCAGGTTCCCTAAATAACAAAGCCAGCGGCAAAAACGTATCTGCTTTTCATCAGGTGTTGAAGTCTAGGAGAAGAGAGGGGAAAAATTAGTGAGGCAGGGTGGGAAGGAAAGCAAACACAAGGTTGTGCATTAACTGACTACAGCTTAGCATGAAAGCACAGCCACTGGCCCTATCATTCAGAATGTTTCAAACAGAAGACAGTGCCTAACAACAGTGTATGCGAGGAATGGTGGGGGAGGGTGCTGGGGATGGGATGAGGGGACAGGCAGAAAGTCATTTATCTACTAGCTCCTCCCCTTCCTACCCTTTCCTCACACCCAGGCTGTTACCCAGCCCCTCCGCACAGTCCCTGAGGAATAGCACACCCTGCATTTCATTTGGAAGTGGCAGGAGGAGCCAGAGCCTTCCCATGGAGCTCAGGCATCGACCTGCTGCTCTCTCCATGGTGGGCACAAATGAGACCAAACACAGTCCAGTCCAGAGGGAGGCTGAGGTGGCCAGGCAGTGCTAGGAAGTAAGGCAAAAACAGCAGCAGCAGCTGGGTCTCACCATTGAGCAAGCTGGCTCGGGCCTGAGGGAAGGTAGAGCCAAGGGAACCTTTGAGTCCCATATAACACATTATGCATATATTATTTCTTTAAACAGGAGAAACTGCATTTAGGCTACACCCAGGTTGCTCAGTTGATTAACGGTTAATGGCCTAATGGAAAGGGCATAACCTTGCAGCCAACCAGTTGTGAGTTCGAGAATTCTATTCTCCTGGGACTTGCTGGGAAACCTTGGGTGGCTTGCTCTCCTAGTAATCATGGAGACTGATGGACATTGCATGATCACTGTGAAGATGAAGTGAGCTCAGGTGGCTAAGTGAGGTGCTGGGCTCTGGCAGACATGGCTCTGTCTCACATGAGAAAGGCTGATTCTTTTCCTTCCCTCATTCAATCCTGCCCCCACGCTCCTGCAGGAGACCTCAGGTTACACTGCCAAGGGCGTTCTGCTTGGCATGATTTGTATTTCTGGTCACCTGCTACCCTGAAGCTCCTTGAGGGAAGGGTTATTATTTGAGTCTCTGGGGTTCCCTTTTTGGTGTCCCATTCATATCTGACGCCGAGCACATGTTTGCTGAATGAAACAAAACTCCAAACACCAACTCTTGTGGGAGATAGCTTTTCATATGACTATTAGTAAAGTCCCTTGAAGGACCCATGAGACTTCCTAAACACAACCTGACATTGGTTCTGGCTAGAAAGGTAGGAAAAAAATATCAAAGGCTTTGAAGGTGGACAGATTTGCATTCCAATCTCAGTTCCATTGCTCACTACAAGAGTGACATGTGGGCAAGTGACACACAAACCCTCTGAAATATTAGTTCCCTTAAACATAAAATGGGGATCCTAGCCCAGCCAGTGTTGCTCAGTAGTTGAGCATCAACCTGTGAACTAGGAGGTCACAGTTCGATTCCAGGTCAGGGCACCTGCCTGGGATTGCAGGCTCGATCCTCAGAGGGGGGTGTGCAGGAGGCAGCCAATCAATGACTCTCTCTCATCACTGATGTTTCTATCTCTCTCTCTCTCTCTGTATAAAAAAAATAAAAAAATAAACAGAAACAGGGCTCCTACTATAGTTCATAGGGTTATTGCAGGAACTGAAGTTACATAATACAAACATGGCGCTAATCTATGCTGCAGGGCACTAGTGTGCCTACACTCTGATCCTGATCAAGGCTGCTCAGTCCCTCCGCTCCTGAGATTGGAAAGGTCTCAACCTTTCCCTAACCACTAAGGGTACTTTTCTGCAAGAGGGAGACCCTGTGGGTCCAGGTGATGAAGAGGCTTGTGGAGCCACATGACTGACAGCTTCTTTCTACTAGCACAGATATTTCTCTTACTCCTTTGCAGGACACAAACTGCCAGGACAGATCCCAGGGGAAGACACTCAAGCCCTGTGAGCAGTGACCTTTGACTGTTTTCTTCTTTTCTAAAAACTTACAGCCGGAGGGGGGAAAACTGCCTACGTTCCTTTCCAGGAGAAAGAAACTTCTTTGAAACACGACTGGCTCTTCCAGATTTCCCTCATTGTTGGCATTGTTGTTGAAGGTCGTGAAGACAAGAGAGATGGAGATGATAGCAACTGCTCACTCCGTGTTTGGGCCCTTTCGGTACAAGCTGACGTCTGGAGCACCACTGTGGTGTCTACATCCCAAGCGAGAAGAGCGCTTTCCCAGCTGATCAAGGATGAAAGTCACCAGCAGCAAACACCAAGGAGCCGAGGCCCCCCACTCCATGGATGCAAATCTCTGAACTCTTTTCATGTTGGAAAACAACCCTGGCATATCGAAGCCACTAGAGCTACTTTCTATTACTAGCCACCAGACACAATTCCTAACTTACTGAATGGTGGGCCAACATATACACGTAGGAGTCACTAGTTATGGGTGATTCGGGCGACTCTTTGGCAAATTCTCAAGTTGTAAAAGAAAGGCTGTGTGTGTGTGTGTGTGTTGTTGTTGTTGTTGGTGGTGGTGGTAGGATCAAAAAAAGAGAAGATTTCTGGTATGAGTGAAAAGTATCTGCTTTTTTCTCCCTTTTCTTTTCATTCAACACACTTTTACTGAATGTCAGCTCTGTGCCAGCCTTTGTACAAAATACCATCCTTTGTAGGTTTACAAAGTGCTTTCACATGAGCCTCTCTTTCAGCCTCTCTTTCACATGAACCTGCTGCCTTTGCTCTGGACCTGCAGGGAGCCCACTAGAGGTGTCGAGAGACTCAGAGCTTCCAGGACCCCTGGGACCGATGAGGACTGTAGCTGCAGCCACAAAGGCATTAAGAAAGACGTACAAGTCCTAGTTGTCAATATGGTTAAAAATAACAGCATTTCAAGTAAATTTGATGGACCCCATACAGTTCAATGGTGAATACTTCCAGCTTGTGTTATTCCCTAGGCCCACTCTACCTCTCATAAAGTTTTCTTTCAGGAAAAACTTCTAAAAAATGTAAGAATTTCTCATTCATCAGTTCTTGACCTAAAAGAAATACTATTGTCTGACTAGTGTAGTTCAGCTGGTTAAGCATCATCCCATGAACCAGGAGGTCACAGTTCGATTCCCACTCAGGGCACATGCCCGGGTTGTGGGCTCAAAGCCCAGTAGGGGGCATGGAGGGGGCAGCCGATTAATGTTTTTCTCTCATTGATGTTTCTATCTTTCTCTCTCTCTCTCTCCCTCTCCCTTCCTCTCTCTGAAAGCAATAAAAACATTTTTAAAACTATTAAGCAAGGGCAGGTAGAAAATGCCAGCAAAAGTGGAAGACACGATGTGTGTAACCTGAATAAAGCCCAGCAACTTAGGGCCTTAGTTCTGGGCAGAATGGCACTTGCAGACATTCCAGCAGTCAAAGGATAAAAAAAAAGTAATTCCAGCCTTTACTTAAATTTCTCAATGGCTATCAAAAGGAATCAAAGTTATAACCCACACTTTTTATCTTCTCCTCACCAATTACTACAGTTAAGGATCTCTCACAGACCAACCTACCCAGCCCCTGACCTTCAAAGTCCATTTTTAAATATGCACTTTCCTCTTTCCCAGTTATCTTTCAATTCTTTAGTGTGGAAATTCTTTATTTTATACTGTCACTCCATTCAGCCTGTTAAACAAAGTAGATCCTGGGAGAAGACTCAGAAAGTAAGAAGGCCAGCCAGGAAGAACGCAGGGAGGAAACAATAAATGCTGATGTCAGTGATTTTTCTCTGTTATATAAAGTATATATAAAGAGCCAGATCTAAAGCTGCTGGGTGTGGTCATGACTCCCTTGAATCAAATAAGGGAGCTCAAGTCATGAAACAAAAAAGGTCAAAGGTTTAAATGTAGAATTAAAAGCCTTTTAATATATGGAAAACTTCCGAAAACATAAACAGATCCCGAGATCGTAAGCAGTTTATTAACACATGCAAACTGCTTAGAATAGGACTGGCACTTGATTCATGTCGCTGTTATTATTTTTCCTGACCATCCCAGCTCTTTGGTGTTAGGTTATCTGTGCATGCTCCCGTAGCAGAACTTACAGACCAGCAAGCACTGAAGAGCTTAATAACATGAAGGTGTAGCTGGCTCCCAATGTGGTCCCTAATGCAGAGGCAAAATCTTGAGATTTATCAGTTACAAATGAGTCTCAGATCCAATCATGGAGTCAAGTTCTAATCTGAACTGAGCTAGAGAGAAGCAGAGAAAGGGCCCCAGAACGGGGCTACCCCCAAACCTGTCAGGTATGTAGTCATTGTGAGTGACATGTCCCTCCATTTCCCTTTCTGACTCAGTGACGGATGGGTCACACACAGTGCTCTCTGGTTCTCTCTGGGGACCCTGCACCTCTGGAATTCTGCTATGTTGTCCTAGTTCTTCCCTGAGGACACTGTATTTCATTTCCTTCAGAAGCCACATACACAGACTCTGTGGGATTCTGATCCAGGTCACCTCTTGTTGTCACCCTTCTGCCAAATCACCTTCATGACATTCGTAACCCTGCACTCCAGACTCATCTGTTTCCCACAGTGTGACAGAGCTCATGGAGAGAGTTTATTTAAACTCGTGTGTTTAAAAGATCTGTACAGAGGTAAGGTAAGGAGACCTATAGGGGAAATGTTAATCATAGGTGTGTGAACAGGACCAAACGGGCCTGGAACTGTGCTCCCTGGATCATAAGTAGTTTATTTCTCCTTAGATTATATAGTAAGATGGGTTTACTCCTTTGAGAGCTAAGTGCAGACATCCCAGACATGAAGCCAAGCAGCAAAACAGATGCCTTAAGCAAGAGTCTGCTGTGTCAGCATTAACCAGAGGAGTCTATTCATGATGAGTAACAAATTATAATAAAGAGAGCTAACACTGATATAGTACTTACTGTGTACTAACCGTTCTAAGCACTTTCTATATTAACTCATTTACTCCTCACAGAGGTCTTACTAGGAATTAAGGTACTGCTAGGAAGGGGAAAGGGGGAAATGAATTCATGGGGAAGCAATCAACAAGTGCTTACTACATACTCCAAAGGAAAACTGGAATAAATAGTTTCTAGGATTACCTAGATTTCTGAACCATCTGATCAGCAATTCCTTCTGCTCATGTCACTTTCCATTGTGCTCACACTGCAGTCTGACTGAAGGCTCCTCCAGCGCTTCTGTGATTTTCCACAGGGAACACAGTCAGTTTGTCACTGACTCTCAGCCCTCAGGAGTACCAGACTGAAATGCTGATTTGCAAGATTATGAAGAGGTCTCAAGGCTCTCTCCAGAAGCTGAGCACGAAAGCCTGATTAAAAGCATGTCCCATTTGACTCAATTACAATGTCCTTGGCTGTGTCCTTGCCTTGGCTTCCTCCTTAGTAAGTATAAACTCAAAATAATGAGAAACTAAGAAAAGTCGGGCTTTCCTTTAGAAAAGGGTTTTATTTATTCAATTAACCAAAAACAAAACAAAACAAACAGATTTCCCGCCTTTGCCGGTTTGGTTCAGTGGATGGAGCCTCGAACTGTGGAGTGAAGGGTCCCGGTTCATTCTGGTCAAGGGCACGTACCTTGGTTGCAAGCTTGATACCCAGCCCTGGGCAGGGTGCATGTAGGAGGCAACTAGTTGATGTGTCTCTCTCACACTGAAATATTTTCTCTCTCTCTCTCTCTCTCTCTCTCTCTCTCTCTCTCTCTCTCTCTCTCTCTCTCTCTCTCTCTCTCTCTCTCTCTCTCTCCTTTCCCCTTCTCTTCCACTTTCCCTAAGAAATCAATGGAAAGATAACTTTGGGTAAGGATTAGCAAAAAACAAAAAAAACCCTCAAAAACCACAACCCCCCCCCCACACAAACACATGCATACAAACACAAGATCCAAAAAACACAAGCAGATTTCCCACCAGCTGGACTGACAACGAGCAAACAGATGCTTGTTTGTTTTTACAGAAATCCCTGTTAGAATGTAATGAGAAAATGATATAGGTCTCTGGCTTTAGATGCAGGAGCCTGGCTTTCTAGAGCGAATGCTCAAACTTACGCTGAGCTCTTGAACAGAAATAACTTGGGTTTTTGGTTGAACAGATGCTCACTGTTTACCTCCATGGGAGAGACGTCCCACCTCTCATCATGACTGCCATCCTGACAAGACCAATCTTCCTCGCAGCCTCAATTCCAGACTTATCAAAACAAGAGTATCATAATCTACCTCGTTAGACTGATAAGATGGTTAAATAAAGTTTAGCTATGACTGAAATGTATTACCTGAACATGTATTACTTAAATATTTGAAAAGAATGTGAATTCTGCAGTTGTGGAATGCAGTACTCATTTAGATGTTCCCAGTTTTGGGCAATCTAATCTAATAAAAGAGTAATATGCAAAGTAACCATCACTCCGAGACACCCAAGCCACGCCCACCAGCCAAGCCACACCCACCAGCCAATCAGAGAGGCTTATGCAAATTAACCCAGCCAAGATGGTGGCTGGAAGCCACGGAGCTAGAGCAATCAGGAGGCTTCTGTTACAACAGCGATGGAGTTGAAACTGCCTGCCTAGACCGGCTGGGTCTCTGCACAAGGCAATAGTGTTTCAATTATAGAAGATAAATAAACCCCAGAAACCTGATTCTAGCCAGCCTCGCTGGGACATTGGGTCAATGGGAGCTGTGGGCAGCCTGAAAACAGCCCTCAGCCCCTCACCCAGGCTGGCCAGGCACCCCAGTAGGGACCTGAACCCTGAAGGGGCTGTTGGCAGCCTGAAAACATCCCTCAGCCCCTCACCCAGACTGGCCACACCCCCATGGGGTGAGGGTCCCCATTGGGGGGCTTGGCCAGCCTGCAAACAGCCATTAGCCCCTCACCAAGGCTGGCCAGGCACGCCAGCAGGTGGACATCCCCTGAGGGGTCCCAGACTGCGAGAGGGCACAGGCTGGGCTGAGGGAACTCCCGAGTGCACAAATTTTTGTGCACCGGGCCCCTAGTTATGAATAAAGTTGCTTATACATTCTTATACAGAAGCAGTCCCTCTCTCTCTCTCTCTCTCTCTCTCTCTCTCTCTCTCTCTCTCTCTCTCTCTCTCTCTCTCTCATTGACCGATACAGCTACAGTTGAGTCTTGCATTTTTAGCCAGTGTGGCAATCTTGGCCATTTAATTAGTGCTTAGTTTTTTTTTTATATTCAATGCATTTATTGACAGAGTTGGGTTTAAGTAGACTTTATTTCTGTTTGTTCCTCCTTTCTGTCTCTTTTTAATCAAGTTCTTTTCCCTCCCCACTTCTCCCCTTTCTCTTCTTTATTTCTTTAGTACTTCATCTGGGGATTATAATATGTATTCTGAATTCATCACAGTATATCTCAAATGAATATTATTTTAAATTGTAATGCAAGAACCTTTAAATTCCATTTATACCCCATTCCATGCTTATATATATATATTTTATTGTTATACATTTCATTTCTATATAGGTTATAAACCCAACAATATACTATTATTTAAAAAGTCAACTTACTTTTTAAAAACTGACTAGCATAGCCCAGCTGGTGTGGCTCAGTGGTTGAGCATCAACCCATGCACCAAGAGGTCACTGGTTTGATTCCTAGTCAGGGCACATGCCCGGGTTTTGGGCTTGATCCCCAGTAGGGGGAGTGCAGGAGGCAGCTGATCAACGTTTCTATCTCTCCCTCTTCCTTCTTCTCTCTCTAAAAAAATCAATAAAAACATATTTAAAAAAAAACCTAACAGAAAGAAAAGTAATGTGTTAGATTTAGCCATATATTTATCATATCCCATGCCCAACCTTTTTACTTCCCTATATGATTAATTTACCATCTGGTTCCAATTTCCTACAGCCTAAATTATTTCCTTATCACTGGATATGGAATCTAGGACGACAGTGTTCTTCTTTCAGGACTGCAGAGATGCCATTACATTTTATTCTGGTTTTCACTGTTTGTGATAAAGGTTGGCTGTCCTTCTGGTAATGACTATGTACCTGTTTCCCCCATGGGCTGCTTTTAAGGTTTTTAAAACTTGGTATTTTTAGCCTTTTCACCATGATGTGCCTAGGTGTGTTTTTGTGTGTGTTTATCTTGCTTGGAATTCACTGAGCTTCCAGGCTCTGTGGGTTTCTGCTTGTGGTCAAATTTGGCAAAATTTCAGTTAATGTTCCTTCAAATACTTTTTCTGTGCTAATCTCTCCACCCTTCCTTCTTCCTCCTCCTGCTTCTGGACCTCCAATTATACATGCTAGTATGTTAGACGTTTTGATACTATCCCACAAGTTGCTGAACTTCTATTTATTTTCTTTAAAATCTTTTTTACTGTGCTTGGGTTTGAATAATGTCTCAACCCTACTCCTCTCTCTCTCTTTTTTTCTTCAGTGATCTGTTAATCTCACCAATTATTATTTTTTATTTCATATATTTTTAGTTCCAGAATTTCCATTTGTACCGCCCTAATTTCCAAATCTCTACTGAAATTACCAATCTGTTCATCTATTATATTCATTTTTTTGCTTTAGACAGTATCATATTTACCATAGTTTCTTTAAAGTTCTTGTCTACTAATTACAATACCTGGGTTATTTGTAGTTACCCAAAATACTGATTTTTCTCTTGAGTATAGACATATTTTTCAACTTCTTCAAGTTGTATAATCTTTTATTGTGGATGATAGATTGAGGAGATTCTGGATTCTTTTATATTTCTCTGAAGAGTTATTTTTGTTCTAGCAGGCTTTTTTTTTTTTTATGCTTTGTTGGAACAGGTCTATTTTGGTATTGCTCTTAGTCCTAGGGTGATTCCCTTTTTCTGGGGATATAATCCTTCATTCTAAGTTGAAGCCCTTATGGTAAGAGCCAAATCCTCTCTAGTTTTTGCCTACTCTGATCAATCTTCAAACAATTGTTTTTATATATTTTGTTTAGAATATATATGTATATCTCCCTACAGGAGATTTAGTCTGATACCATGATGAGAAATTGGAACTTCTCCCACCTCAACTTTTGAGAATGAACAACTCCAAAACCATACTAGATAAATCATCTTCAATCCAGAAAAACATAAAAACAGAATGAAGAAAAGGTGTTTGAGGCATTCGAACCACATTTTACTTACTCACCTAGTACTTCATTCCTTTATAATACGTATTTCACTCTTCCCTCGCGCAGCTAAGGTGAAATTCCAATGGCCTCTCTGACTTCATCTTCCACCATCACCACGCCTCCCTTCCTGGGCTTCTCCAAGTGCTTTTTTTTTTTTTTTTTGACTCAGAGACTTTTCCGCTGCAGTTCTTCTTCCTATAAATCCCTGTTCCAGACAACTGCATAATTCCTTCCCTCACCTCTTTTCAGTTTTTTGCTCAAATGTCAGTTTCTCAGTTGGAGGCCTTCTCTCTCTTCCTTAAAACAGTATCTCACACAGACACAATTCCTACTCCCTTTCTGTGCTTTATTTTCTCCAAGCATCTTTTGCTTTCTTATCGCCAGTCTTCCCCCCACTGGACTATAAACTCCATGAAGGAAAGGGTTTCTGTTTTCATTCTCTGGTATTGTCTTAGGTCCAGAGAGGTAACTCATACTTGGCAGGACATCAGCAAACAGTGTTTGAATGAACCTTGTTCCTTGCTTGAGCTTCTGCCTGTCCTCAACTGTGTCCCTGCCTTCACGACACCCCTCGATGACCCTGACAATGACTACACCATCCGTCACCTTGTCTCTCCTGTAGGTTCACATTCAGTGTCTAAGATGTGGCTTCCTATACAGTAGGTGTTGTTTTTTTAACAAATAAATAAATAGGTACAGGCTTCTTCAAAGGCAGGGATCTTCTTTTACCCTGATGCATCACCAGTATACCCATCAAGGCTGTAAGCACAGTGCAGCATAACCATCTGCTGAATTAATGTAATATGATCAGAGGGAAGACAGCACTTAACGACCAAGTGACAACCAGATATGTTTTATGATGGTTCAGTCTTCATCAGTGGCATTTATTATAGATGTTTTGCTAAGATATACTTCATTCCTGGTTTGTACTCTTTTTTTTTTGTCTAAAGTTTTACATATGTCTCCTTTTACTCCAACTGGTTTGTACTCCTACCTGTCACTACTATGGTCATTTACCCTTCCAACGACATGTATATCTTATAAGCAAAAGAAACTGGTAAATGTGGGTATCTACAGCACTGATAGCAACTAATTTGGGGAGTGGAAAAATAAGTTGGAATCAAAAAGCTAGACAACAAAGAAGATGAAAGTGAAGGGAGTGAGCAGAATTAAAGCACGGATGCCTAAAGATCTTGAATTTGAAGGAGGGGAGAGATGTTCTCTTTTCTTTTTTTTTAGATGTTTTACTTTAGACTTCAAGTAAGGAATTTGTATTAAAGATTTCAAAGAAAAATCATTAAAAACAATAGAAATAAGATGTGTAAATAAATTCCAAGTCATGGGAGGAAGAAAAGGAGAAATGAAGGAGACCAGATGAAACCAAAGGAAGGGAGGGGAACAGAAGGCATGACATAAGATGCAGAAATACATCCACATATGCCAGTAATCACAATAGGTAACTAAAGTGCTTTGGGGAAAACTCTAGGTAAACTGGTCAAGGAAGGTCTCGCTGAGGTAAAGACATATAATCTAATAAAAGAGTAATATGCAAATTGACCCTCACTCTGTTACACCTAAGCCACACCCACCAGCCAATCAGAGAGGCTGTATGCAAATTAACCCAGCCAAGATGGCAGCTGGCAGCCACAGAGCTAGAGCAAACAGGAGGCTTCCATTGCACCAGTGATGAAGGAAACTGCCTGCCTAGGCCGGCCGGATCTCTGCTCAAGGCAACAATTGTTCTATACATTCTATAATGTTTCAATTATAGAAGCCACAGAGCTGAAGCAAACAGGAGGCTTCGTTGCCTGCCTAGGCCTCTGCTCAAGGAAACAAAGTTTCATTTATAGAAGATAAATAAACCCCAGAAACCTGATTCCAGCCAGCCTCGCTGGGACGCTGTGTCAATGGGAGCTGGGGGCAGCCTGAAAATGGCCCTCAGCCCCTCACCCAGGCTGGCCACACCCTCATGGGGTGAGGGGCCCCACTGGGGGGCTGTGGCCAGCCTACAAACGGCCATCAGCCCCTCACCCAGGCTGGCCAGGCACGCCAGCAGATGGACATTCCCCGAGGGGTCCCAGACTGCGAGAGGGCACAGGCCGGGCTGAGGGACCTCCCTGAGTGCACAAATTTTTGTGCACCAGGCCCCTAGTTTTATTATAACAGCAATTACTTCATCAGAGCTCTACTTCATACCAAACCCTAGCCCAAATGCTTTATACATACTTTCAACTGAATCCTCACAACCACTTCATAACAAATATATTATTACCCTGTTTTACAGTTGAGAAAATTGGGATGCGGAGAAGTAACCTGCCCAAGATCACAGAGCCAGTAAGTGAATTTGAATCCAGAGTCTATGCCCTTGACTACCTGCTATGTTCCTCAAAGATACTAGTTAATGCAGGTGGGAGTGAGGGAAGGTGAGGGGAAGAGGATGGTGTGGGGAGAGGGGAGGAGATATTCCAGGCAGAGGGAAAAGCAAGAGCAAAGGCCCTGAAGTCGGGAAAAGAGGCCATGGTGGCTAAACAGTGATGAACAAAGGGGCAGGGTAACACAAGATTGGATGTGAGAGGCCGAACAGGCTCTAACAAGTAGTTTCTTTATTTACTATATGTCAGAGACTGAGCTAAATGCCTTATGTTGACCTTACATTATATCGTTTCTTAATACAATGGTTCTTCTCTGATCATTCCTAGTCAATTAGTGGTACCTCCTCTGTGCCATCCCGGCACTTTGCTTATGTCTAGATTGCAGCACTGTTCTCAGTGGATCTCAGCTAGCTATTGATTGATTGGCCAATTTCCTTAAGGCTGAGGACTGTATCGTTTACATCCTCAGTGAAAGGCATCCTATAGGCACTCAGTGAAAGCCTCCGTTTTCTTAGTTTCTTCTGCTGGGGCCACCGTATTCCAAAACAAAGCTTTGGAATCTACAAATGGGAAGACTCGAGTGATGCTTTTTTTTTTTTTCTAACACAATTAATAACAAGGATACTAATCGACTTTCCAAGAACAGCAACCATGCAAGTTTCTGTGTATTGCACAGTTCGCTACACAAAGCTAAGTCACTATGCATGGGACCTACTCATGCCTACCTTTCCACAGTCTTTTGTAACCATGAGTGCCTTTAGACTTACCCAGATAAAGCCTATTTTTCTAACAGTTCAAAGCACTGGAAAATACTGTACCTCCAATTTAAAAAGTCCCTGTAGATTTGGGAGCAGAACATATTTATATGTGTCTACTAAGAACAAGTAATTCTAGTAAGATCAATGTTTTGAGATCAAAACTAGTGGCTGTGAGCCATGATTCTTCTACTCACAGTGAAAGTTTTATGCCTCTCAGATTCTCTTAAGTAATGTTTCTCAAAAAGTACATTTAATATAACTGTAGTCTGACCTTAGCAATAGCCACACAGAAAAGGCAAGAAATCTAGGAGAGAACACTATCATTTCCACGGGAAGTAGAATATGATACGGAATTCATCCAAACACAAGAAATATCACAGCCAGAAGAAAATAAATCTCTTTTTGTCTCACCAGAAGGGATCGGAGGCTCCTACTACTCCTGTTTGACATGGTTCCTACCTGATCCCTTCGTCATCTTCTCTAGATGTGCTAGCACTGGTCAAGATTTTAAGTTACACATTTTCTGAACCATGTATTCCTAAAGAGATGAGGTCCAGCTTTCTCTCTCGTTACTGATAGCAAACCAAATTGATACCACATTCCCAAACTCTCATCAAGTTCATGTTACCAAGATATTTCCCACTGGGTCAGAGACCACAGTTACAATGGTCTCTCAGCGAATTGAGAAAGCAAAGTTGTCAGCATTGCAGGAAAGGATGTGCTGAATAAACTTACTTGCTACACAACCAAACTCCAAAAATTTTCCGTTGAAATCTGCCATCATATCCTGTCACTGTCAGGTTGTGTAATGTCGGCACAGATATAGCCATGAGGAAGTGGCAGAGGGAATTAAAATGGGATGAGGAACTTCACTTTTAGTTGCCAGCTGCCCCACGTAGAAAGGAGGCTCAGCAAGCTTAGATAACTCGTCCAAGATCGCATTTTTATTAGAGTAGAGCCAGGATTCAAATTCAGATCTGACAAAAACATGTTTATTCTATAAAGAGCGGTCAGCTGGCACTTGGGTTCAAAATCTATTTCTTTTTTAATAGGGAAGTTTTAGTAAATTTCCTAAAGTCCCTGACCCTCTCAGTTCCTTATTAATGAAGTAGACAAAATAAAAGTGGGTATTTTTTAGGGCTGTGGTGGAGATTCAATGAGATAATATATAAGAAGTGCTCAGAACAGTTTCCTATATACATGAATAGACATATCAATTTATCTATAAATAGGCAAGTCCATACACACACACACACATACACACTCTTTCTCTCTAGAGGCCCGGTGCACAAAATTTATGCACCAGTGTGGGGGGGAGGGGGAATCCCTCAGCCTGGCCTGCATCCTCTCACAATCCAGGACCCCTCAGGGGATGTCCCACTGCCGGTTTAGGACTGATCCTGCCTAAACTGGCAGTTGGACATCTCTCTCGCAATCTGAAACTACTGCCTCCTAACCACTTGCCTGCCTGCCTGATTGCCCCTAACCACTCTGAATGCCTGCCTGATCACCCCTAACTGCCTCTGCCTCGGCCCATATCGCAGCGGCTTTGTCCAGAAGGACATCCAGAATGATGTCCAGAAGGTCATTTGGCTAATTACCATATTACACTTTTATTCAATATATTCAATTTATATTCAATACACAGGCATACCTCAGAGATATTGCAGGTTTGGCTCCAGACCACACACACAAAAATTCACACCAGTTTTTGGTTTCTCTGTGCACATATAAGTTATGTTTAGGGTATACTTAGTCTATCAAGTGTGCAATAGCATTGTCCAAATAAACAACGTCCAAGCCTCAATTAAAAATACTTTACTACTAAAAACTATCACCTGAGCCTCTTAGAAATGGCACCAATAGGCTTGTTTGACATGGAGTTACCAAAAAGCTTGAACTTGTAAAAAACACAATATCTATGAAGAACTGAAGTGAAGCACAATAAAATGAGGTATGGCTATATACAAAGATAGATAGATATGTATGCACGTGTGTGTATATATACACAATACATTCTCAGAAAAGGATTTTTAAAAATATGTATTTTTTTGTGATTTCTGAGATGAAGGGAGAGGGAGAGAGAGAGAGAAACATCAATGATAAGAGAGAATCATTGATCGGCTACCTCCTGCATACCCCCCCATTGGGGATTGAGCCTGCAACCCAGGCATGTGCCCTGACTGGGGAATAAACCATGACCTCCTGTTTCACAGGTCATCGCTCAACCACTGAGCCTCGCTGGCTGGGCGAGAATTTTTCTTATCTTTACTCAAATGCTCTCTACTAACCTCTGCCCTCAGAGCTATGAATATCTTTAGAAACAGAGCTACTTAGTAACACAATGATCCTACTCCCACAAGTAGTTCTACTTACTTTTGTTTTATTGGAAAAAAAAAAAAAAAAGAAAAGAAAAAAAGTTAACTCTTCCCTTGCCTTAAACCAGTGATTTTCACCTTTTTCATCTCATGGCACACATAAACCAATTACCACTATTAGCAGGTTAGCATGACTCCTTTTTATAATACTCTTACCCCCTCACAACACCTCTCAGGGGTTCTTGCACACAGCAAGCATTTTAGGCATTTGCTGCACAGTAACTTTGAATAAGGATAAAGCCATACTGCTTTGTTCTCTTCAGGATGATGTAGATCCTTCCGTATCCACCAGCACACAAATTCACTGGATCAGGGTCAGGCAGCCCGAGAGGTCCAGTTTACATCAACATCATGGACAACTATGTGCAATGCAAGAGAGTACAGCACAGCTGGCGGCTCAGAACTCACCAACCACAAGTCTAGTTACTAGGAAACTTGGATACTGACCTTCATGCACATGAGGAGGCACTTTGCACCTGTCCCCTGGTTTATAGAGTTTGAAATTAATGAAAAGTGGGCTTGGCAAGGCCACTACTTCAACAGAAAGCTGTAAGTGATTTCTAATTTAGCCAAGTCCAGCTTAAACAGAAGTCTCGAGTTGATCCAAGACAATACAATACGTACAATTAGTTTAGGTCATTATACTTCAGCCTCCATGCAATGAAGAATAATTGTTACAGTATTTTTGAAATGCTTCCTCACTGGTATCCTCTTGTTGCCAGAGCAGCTTCTCTTCACATTCTCCATATAGAAAGGGCCTCCTTATTTGCAGCTAAGCTGAAAGGAGGATGTGCTATAGGAGAAGCCCTCGCTGTGGAAGGGGAAGAGAGAAGCCTACTCCTTCAGGCTCTATGGGGAAGAAAAAGGGTAGAAGAGACAAACAAAGGCATGGCACACATTCACATGCACACCCCTATTTGTCATCAAGCTGGTTCCACTTAGTGAACAATGTAACTTCAGAAGTACGATGCCTCCACTTCCCCAGACACAACAGGAGGTGGTGTGGGAGCAGGTGCTGGGACGCAGCAGCAGGACGTGGCCAGAAAAGAGGAATTTGGGACAGCGCTACTCACTCCCTAAAACCTGAGCATGACAAGCAGGGTATCTGGAAGTTGCTAAGAGCCTGGTGACTAGCAGAGGTCTGTGGCTGAAGCAAAGATTCTCAGTGCACAGGAACTTTGGGACAAATGTCTGGCATCACAACCTCCATAGCGGGTTCCACATGTCACTCCCAAAGGGCAGGCAAAATGATTTACAACTCGACAGACGCCAGGACACATTCCGAACTACACCCTGACACAGAGGACATCATCCAGAGATCCTCTTCTCTCTAACTCACACAGAGACTTAGTGAGCATTCTCCTTAAGCAGTCAGCAATAGATCTGAAGCACCAACTACTTGCCAGACACTGTTCTAGGTTGAGGGGGACTCGAGATAAATGAGATCGACAGAATCCCAGACCAAACAAGATTTGAGGGTGGAGAAAGGGAAGTGGGAGTAACTGAAAGATGAAGTATTTACTCAAAGATCTCTGATTAGGAAGTTGAACTTTGAACAGATTCAAAGGAGACTGTTTATACTGAAAAAAATTAATATTATTATGGCAGGTTTTTAAAAAATTAGCCAACAATTCTTTGATGCTCCATCTACTAAGAGGCTGTGCCCTTTCCTTGAACCTGAGTGGCTCTATGATTCCTTCCACCAGCAGAGTAGGGCAAAAGTAACACACTGTGCTTCTAAGGCAAGACCATTAAGAAGGTCCATGAAGTTTCCATCGTGGCCACTAAGGCATTCACTCTAGGGCTTTTGAACCACCACACAAGAAGTCTGGTTACTTAAGAGGCTACCACGCTGCACGACAGGCTGCATGCCAAGGCCACGTGCAGGTCCCCCCCACCCCCGCCAGTGGAACCTTTGAGTCATCCCTGCCCTGATGAGTACGTGAGTGAAGACACTTTCAGATGCTTCCTAGTGGTTGAGGCACCCCTTGCCATTTACGTCTTCCCAACGGAGGCCCCAGACACTGGGGAACAGAAACAAGTCCCTGCCATGCCCTGTCTCAATTCCTGACCCACAGAACCTGTGAGCAAGACAAAATGGTTGTCTTATGCCACTTAGTCTGAGGCATGCTTTATCCTGTCCAAAAATGTATCATCAGTCAAAAGTGACTGGAACAGATGGGAGCTGTCAGAAAAGAAGCAGATCCGTTACAGAAGGAAAAAAAAAAAAAAAAAAAGCTGCTTTTTCTTTGATTGTTTAAGCATAGTGTGGGGGAAACGGTGGTCCTATCACATGGGGGTTAAATAAATGGTAACAGTCTTTGGATAGTTAAGAATGTGTATTTTCTCTGCAGTTGCTATAATAGAGAATGCCTCAGTTACTTGGAAGAATCTGCGCAAGACACCGCTCTCTCGCCTAGATTTTCAGTAGGGGACTAAGATCCTCATGACGCCATTCGGAGTCATCCACGAATGAATCCATTTCTGCCTCTTTCCCTTGGTGCATGGTACACAGGAGGTATTCAGTAACTATGCAAAATGACTGACAGGTTCTAAGGGTTCAGGGGAGAGATGATATTCCAAGCAAAGCAAAGGGATTGTGGTGAGTAGGGTAATAAAGATGGGGTCCCAGGGAGAGCACAGGGGGCCACGTGAACTTAATCCTTCATCCTTTCCCATATGTACACTTTCCTCAACATTTATGTGCCCATATCTTTAGGCCTTTAGTTGTTTTCATTATTTGAACTATTCTTCTCCCATCTGCTTAATGAACTCCTACTTATTCCTCAAGGCCTATCCCCGTCATTTTTCTCCAGGGCTTTATTTGATACTGCCCCACCCCAACGGGAATTAATCACTCCATTCCACCTCTGTAACCCTTTCCACAACCTTTCATATAGCAGGATACTCTGCATTATATTTAACTAGAGGCCCAGTGTGCGAATTCATGCACAGGTGGGGTTCCTTGGGGTGGCCTGCAGGGATCAGGCCCCAGCTCATGCCCCTGGGCTCACAGCCCCAGCTCATGTCCCCAGCCTCCCAGGTCCACCTGGCACCCCGCTGTGGCCTGGCGCTAACCCCTCACCCGCTCTACCATCCTGCCTGTGGAGGCGATCAATCGGGACCCTGCCCCCTGCCACCGCTGCTAGTCACTGTCTGCAGGGCAATTGGGCCCCACTTGCACCCACCTTGGCCTAGAGCCACCCTCTCACCTGCTCCACCACCCTACAGCGGTCCCACTCTCATCTCTCATCGGGGCCAATCGGGGCCAGCAGAGTCTCCACTGCTGCCCATTGCCAGTGCTGGTTGAACTCCCAGTCAAACAATTTGCATATTAGGCTTTTATTATATAGGAGGATTTAGTAAGTTCAGATGTCTATTTTCCTTGATAAACTGTGAGCTACCAAAGAGCAAGGATGATTTTTATTCGTCACCTTATCTCCTGCTTGAGTATCTTTGTGGCAAACAGTAGGTCAAAAAAGAAAGCTGCTGGCTCTGGGGGGCCCACATGAGTCAGGAGAGAGAGCTAAGGACAGAGTCACATTTCGATGTCATGAGAGCTGGACAGAGGTTAAGGCAGGATGACGTGGGAAGATAAATCTTCAGAAGGAAATCAGGAAGTGGCACGAAGAAGCTGACATTTGAGGTGGGCCTTGAAACCGAGGTAAAATCAAAAGGCTGCCTGGGGGGAAGCTATGGAATCCGAGCTGAAAGGTCGAGGAAGAGAACTGCTACACAAGGGGAACATCTGGTCAGGTCTGATCCATCTTTCCTCTCCCCACTACTGGAGATTCCCTGCTCAAGTTATTCCAAGTTCTCTTTTTACATTGCCCAAAGCCACACAATCTTCCCAAGTGCATCATTTATTTATATAAAAAAGCACCTGTCATTGAAACAAGTAACTCCTTTAAAAACACGAGTCAAACTACATGAAAATGTATTCAAATCAGTAGCAGTCATTGAAATTCAAACAAGGAACTACTTTTGTACCTGTTAAATTGTTAGGTATTTAAAAAAAATTATAGTACCTGGCCCTGGCTGGTTTGGCCCAGTGGATAGCGCATCAGCCTGCGGACTGGGGGATCCCAGGTTCAATTCTGGCGGAGGGCACATGCCCGGGTTGCGGGCTTGATCCCCAGTGTGGAGCGTGCAGGAGGCAGCCGATCAATGGTTCTCTCTCATCATTGTTGTTTTCTCTCCCTCTCCCTTCCTCTCTGAAATCAATAAAAATATACATGTATTTAAAAAATTATAGTACCTAGTATCAAAGAAGAATCAGAGAAATCCTAGCTAGACTTTCTGAGAAGCAATTTGGTGTAATGTATCAAAAGCCTTGAAAATAACTGCACCCTTTGAGAATTAAACATTCTATTTATAGAAATTTGTCCTAAGGATAAAAAGTCTTTGCTATGAAGATCACAGTGTTACTTAAAACAGTGGAAAATAGTAAACCACATAAATGTCTGAAAACGTAAGAGTCAAATAAATTTGGCACTATAGTAACTGTAGTAACAGTTGCCATTTAGAGAGTGCTTACCATGTGTCTGATATTATCATATTTAATACCACAGCAGTTTACGAAGTACTAGTTGTAAAGGACTAGTAGTTGAGTAGGACTTTCCAATGGCGCCAGGACTGAGAGTAGGTAAGTTCCCTGGAAGATAAAGAGAGCAGTCAACAACTGGGGCTGGGCTAATTCAAGAATCTAGTAAGAAGATGTACTTGTGCGACCTTCTAAGCCAACTGTCCCTGGTGGCCTTGCTCTGCCCCTCCCCCTTCACGGCCCACAAAAGAAGAGTAGAGATGGGAGGGGAAACGGTGTATCCTCAGACCTAGCGGCTAGTGCTGTATTTTAGGATGGTACTCTCCCTACCCCTATAGTGGGCTCCTCTAAGAGATTAAGGGCGCCACAAATAAAGGACTGGGACAAGAATTTCTAAATATTATAATGCATGGTGAAAATCTACTCAGGCAGGTGACTTAAAGATCTGCCCAGTACCATTGTGGACAACGGGAGTGGACATGGAGGGAGGAGAGGCAGCAATGTTGCTTCCCGACGGCGTGGCATGGATACGAGTCCCCTGTGTCAAGCAGTTTCATGGAATTGTTGGCCTTAAGCCATCTTATCAGGTCCCTACCCATGAGGGCTGTCCACTGAGCAAGTAGACCCCTGCTGTGCAGTACCCAGAGAGGGCGTGGCTGGTCTGAAAGAGACGGAAAGAACTGCATACAGTTTCCTCTCCAGGTCTGGAGATTGTGCAGTGGGAAAGCCCATCCTCCCAAGAACTCACAAGTGTGGGTGAGGTGTGCACACACAGGCAGTGCTGGTCCAACCACCAGTAAATGTCACCCAGGAAGACGCAACAGCCACTGTGGAAGAGGCACTTAGCCCTGTCCCTGTCCACCTGGACCCCAGAACAGGAGCCTAGAAGAGAGCAGGGAAGTAGTCCAGAGGGACTGTGTGTCCTCCCACCTCCACACGCTCTGAATAAAGCAACTCTACCTTTCTCTACCTCACGTCCCCAGAGTCACATATCTGGCCAGCAACAGGAGTAGGAAAAGCTTTCGTGAGCCAGACTGAAATTTTAAAATGGTGGACTTTGAATAACCCAGAGTGACCAGAGGTTTGGACTCTGCCCAAAGTATCGAGGGACTTACCCTCTAGAAAAGGAAGGAGACTTTGACAAACAACACTGGGACGTTCTGACCGGAGAAAGAGAAGAGCACCCGTGTTTGCATCCCTCTGCATTACAACTGTGCAGGTAACTGGTTAAAGTTACCGTTCGCTCCATTTCACAGGCTGAAATTAAATTTGCTCAATTCCACAAACTACATGGGAGGCGTCATGTGGATCCCACCCAGAGCTAACCTCAGAGCCCATGCCTTTTACAGTGAAACTAGAATTTCTCAATATAGGATCCAAAGACATATCCCTAGGGTTCTCCAGACCTACTCCAAAAAATGTTTTCAACACTGAATTTTCATCTCCAGGGTTAGAGTGATCTTAAAATACACAAGCCTGGTCTCAATGATCTGAATGGTCATCTTACAAGTGAAAAGTGCTCTTTGTTTATCAGCATTTATAATCTCAGTTATATCAATTATGAAGCTCTTCAATATCCTACACTATTTTTTAATGAGAAAGGACAGAGGGACAGCATAAATAAGTAATATAGTCATACCAGTTAATAGCCAAGTGGCTTGCTTACAAACCAAAGTTTTACTGTAGTTTAAACATAGAAAAGAATGGGACCCAGAACAGAGAGGCCCCAGAGAAAAAAATGCGATATTCACATTTCAAGCAGCAATTTAGTTTCATCAGAATATCCATTGTTGTTCATGTGAATTATATTGGTTCCAAAGTTGTATATTTAATTTGAAAATCTGCTTTAATTTTATAATTGCAGAAGAGCTGTAAGTGTACATTTATACTTTATAATTTTTGCTTATAAACATTTTGGTTACATAATAATAAAGATAACTTAACTCAACATCAAAAACTTATAAAAATGCTTGTTTAAAGTGTCCTTACATTACACATGCTTGAGAAGCTCTGTCTTATGTCAATTCTGCTCAAGCAGCACTGAAAGTCATGTCTTTGAAGACTATTTGTGACAAAAGGAAATATTTTCAATACATCAACATAAAGCATACAAAAAGTGGCAGCCTTACTCTGATATTGTAAAATATACAAAGCACATGTAAACATAGAAAGAAGAGACTAGGAAATACACTAAGATGTTAATAATAGTTATGCCATGGTGAGAGTATAATGGGTACTCTTTATTAATACTGCTATTTCGTTTTTCTAACAATCTGTTTACACTAACTTTATTATAAGAGTGAAATTTAAGTATTACTAAAAAAATTCAATTTTAATAGCCTATTCTCATGAAAGTTCCTAAAATCTGTTGCTAAAAAAAGAAAATTAAATAAATTGCGCTTTCAGTCCAATTCCATCTCAAGCTCCTACTTCTCCAGAGAAATGTAAATAATCCTAAAGTAGTATCTGTTCAAAGCTTAACAGCATATAAAATCCTAGTCAACTAAGAACATATTATGCCTCAGGCACCAGGCTGTGAGGATGAACGAAGGATATGTACACTCTAGAAGATGCCAGTCTGGGGGAAGCAGAGCATAAACAACAGTCAGTGGTACGAAGGCATAATGACAAACGAGTGTGAAGAAGGGGTTCCATATCTCATTCTGAGGAGGAGGGCGGGACCGTAACAGGCTGCCACAATAGGAGTCCTAACAGTATACGAGGAAATGGGTGTAGAAAGGTGAAATGGAAGATTGCCCAGAAGTAAAATATAAACACAGGTCTTGTGAACAACTCACTGACCGCACTAGCCCAGTCTTTCCTGGACTCCTGCAGCACCGGTCTTTGCCACTGGTTATAATTATAACCCAAGCTGCTTCCCGAACACGTCTGTAAACTCAGAGGGGAACACCATGCACACCATAGACTTTTACTATTTGGTGATGACAGTCTCTTCAGGTAGACTTCTAATGGGCATTAAACTCAACACACGGTAACCTCTGTTGGGACCCAATAAAGTATATATACATCTAGCCTAGACTCACTTTTTTTTTTTCTCTAGAAAATTTTATCAAAATGTTAAAACAAGATCAAAGCAACAGACTCATTCCTATAATCCTTATAAGAAAATCCTATATAATAAAAGACTAATATGCAAATTGACCAAATGGCAGAATGACCAGTCACTATGATGTGCACTGACCACCAGGGGGCAGACGCTCAATGCAGGAGTTGCCCCTAGCCCGCAGGGCCCAGGCCAGCCAAGGTGGGTGCCGGGGGGCCCCCTGATCACCCCACAGATCGGCCGTGATTGCCAGCCAGGCCTAGGGACTCTACCCATACACGAATTTCATGCACCGGGCCTCTAGTCAGTATATAAAAAGCTCTTCCTAGCTTGTGGAACTCCACTGACACATTCTCCCAAAGCAGGTTACATATACTGATTGCCTGACCAAGTAAACTGCAGGGATAGGTAACCACACCTAATTGCTGTGGCTCATCAGTAGGTGCGAAACTCTGAGATGTCCCACCTGTTTTACAGAACAAGCCTGTACTGTACACAACACTGAATAACTGGAAGTAGCATAAATGTCTAGCCAGGGCAAATGTGTACCTAAGGTGTGATACATTCACTGACAGGGCATTTGTAAGGCTTATGAATATGTCTAGGATTTGCTTTAAAATATTCCAGCAAAGGAACAGTGAAAGGGATACATGAAACGAATGCAGTGAAATCTTGAAAATGATTTCAAACTGTGTGAATTGGTGTGCATTAGATTATTTTCTCTACTTTATGTGTGTGATTGAAATTTTTCATAATTAAGAACTGGAAAAATATTATGTAGAAATAAATTTAAAATATTCACAATGATGGTTTGTGGTGGAAAAAAGAAGAATATAAAGTGATTGTTTACATTAATTATAGCCATGTAAAAAAATAAGTGTTACCAATCCAATAGCAATAAGCACCCCTTAATGTCCCATGTGGGTTTCTAGATACCATTTTTACTAAAAGTAAAGAAGTCTTTGAGGAAACAGCTAATTCTAGGTCTGGATCAGGAAAGACAGACCTGGAACATCTTGTCACACCAGATAATAAAGAAACTACCAAATACTGGTAAGGTCAAGTCAGAGGAACTCAGAAGACAACTCAACAGGCTCCCACTGGCCATAGACAGCACAACTGGAGCATCCATAAGGATAACAACTAGAACAGATTCAAACCCATCAAATGTCCTATCTTAACTAATAAAAGCGTAATATTAAAATTAACTGCTTCTCCGGGACAGGGGTAAGCCACGCCCACCAGCCAATCAGAGCTGCTGTATGCAAATTAGCCCAGCCAAGATGGCGGAGGCCGCAGCCCCAGTGTGCGGCTTCTCTGGGGCTTCGGCCTCCGCCATCTTGGGAACCTCCGTCCTGGGAAGGCATCTGGTGCCTTGGGCCTACAGATGCCTTCCCAGGCGGGAGCCTGGTGGGGGGGTGCGGGGACCAGGCGGCCAGCCCCCGAGGCCACCGCCCCGGAGGCCATGCGGTAGCCAATGCCACCCCACCATCGGCTTCCTGGGCGGGAGCCTTCCAGGGGGCGGGGACCAGACGGCTGGCCCTCGAGGCCCCCCCCCCAGGGCCATGGGGTGGCCAGCGCCACCCCATCATCAGCTTCCCGGGCAGGAGCCTCCAGGGGATGGGGACCAGGTGGCAGGCCCGAGGCCCCCGCCCAGGAGGCCATCGGGTGGCCAGCACCATCCCACCATCGGCTTCTCAGGTGGGTGGCCCGGAGGGTCAGTGGGAGCTGTGGCCAGCTTGAAAACTGCCCTCAGCCCCTCACCCAGGCTTGCTACACCCCCTGGGGTGAGGGTCTCCACTGGGGAGCTTGGCCAGCTTGCAGACATTGGCCCCTCACCCAGGCTGGCCAGGCACACCAGCAGGTGGACATCCCCAAAGCGGTCCCAGACTGGGAGAGGGCACAGGCCGGGCTGAGGGACGCCCCCCCCCAGTGCACAAATTTTTGTGCACCGGGCCCCTAGTCTAATATAAGACTAATAAGCAAATTAGGCATCACTCCGTCACAAAGATGGTGGCCCCCATAGCCACAAGATGGCAGCGCCCAGTCTGGCTCAGCCCCGCCACTGAAGTGGTCAGGCCTGTTAGCAAGGCAGATGGCAGGGGAGGCAGGGGGCCCGAGGGGCAGAACAGGCGATCAGAGGGGGCTCGGGGTCCCATGTCCAGGCCAGAGACCTTTGCCAGAAGCCTCAGGCATGGGCAAGGGTAGAGCCGGTGATCAGAGGGGGCAGGGGCAGAGCTGGTGATCAGAGGGGTATAAGGGTGCTCTACCCAGACATAAGGCCTGGGCCAGAGGCCTCAGGCCTGGGCAGGGGCAAGGCCGGAGATCGCAGGGCCCAGGTCTGGGCATATGCAGGAGGCAACCAATCAAAGTGTTCCAAACAAAGTGTTTCTCTCACTTTGATGTTTCTGTTTTTCCCTTCTCTTCCACATTTTCTAAAAATCAATGGAAACATATCCTCAGGTGAGGATAAAAAAGAACGAAAGAAAGAAATGTCATATCCTATGAAAGACACATCTTAAAAATGCCTAAAGAAAGTTGTCATTTTTTCATGGTAAAGGGACTGGAGTCTGTGTTGATGAAAACACCTTGGTGGCTGCGGTGACTGGCAGTGGCTGCAGCAGCAGGGTAATGGGGCTGGCGGCTTCCCCTGATTAGCCTGGTTGCCTCCCACAAAGGGAGGCCAGACTATGGCTTAGGTCTGCTCCCCAAGGGGATCAGGGAGCGGGCCTAAGCTGTCAGTAGGACACCCTCTGAGGGCTCCCAATATGTGAGAGAGGGAAGGCTGGGCTGAGGAATGCCCCCCCCCCAGTGCACGAATTTTGTGCACCAGGCTCCTAGTGTATAAATGGGAGCTCATAAGGACACTGAAAATACCCTAATTGATCACGTTGAAGGATTATAAGGAATCCACTATTTTGACAAATGGTAGGCAAATAAAAATAAGAAAGCATAAAGCTGGGGGTGGGGGTAGGGTAAAAAAGTCATTCTCTTTGAAAGTGCCTTGCTTATAGCTGGTGCCTGACAAGTGGCACCAAGCCTGCAACAAGTCCTAAGAGAGATGCCTACACCACCATGTAAAGTGCTCGTAACCTAGCAAAGGGAGACAGACACAAGCCCAATGGCACACTAGATGTGGAAAAAAAGAGCCCTTTGGAGGGGCCTGGAGGTTGGGAGACATCAGCTTAAAAGG
>PVJC01021318.1:0-28317 GCA_004026665.1 Murina feae | reverse complement strand
GAACAACAAATATATATCAACGAGTGAATCTAAGAATCAAGTGAATAAAAAATCTGATGAACAGAATAAACTGGTGAATAGAATAGAATCAGAGGCATAGAATGGAGTGGACGGACAATTTTTGGGGGTTAAGGGTGTTGGGGGTGCATGAAGAGACTGGACAATAATTGTACACCTATGGATGAGGACAGTGGGGGGGGCAAGGACAGAAGTTGGGGTGGGAAATGGGAGGAGGGGAGCTATGGGGGGAAAAAGAGGAACAACTGTAATAATCTGAACAATAAAGATAAATTAAAAAAAAAAAAAGCCTTTCATGCCCTAGCCAGTTTGGCTCAGTGGCTAGAGTGTTGGCCTGTGGACTGAAGGGTCCCAGGTTTGATTCCAGCCAAGGTTACATGCTTGGGTTGTGGGCTCAATCCCCAGTAGGGGACATACAGGAGGCGGCCATTCAATGATTCTCTTTCATCACTGATGTTTCTATCTCTCTCTCTCCCCCTCTCCCTCGCTACAAACAATAGAAATATATTTTAAAAAATAAATAGCCTTTCACAAGGTTGCCACCCCTAACACACACACACACACACACACACATACACACACTTAGTTTCAGGCCCCTCCCTGGAGATATAAATAAAATAAATAAATAAATGAAGTGTAACTGGCTGGTAGTAAGCTAATCATGACTTTCTTTTTTTTAAATATTCTTTATTGTTCAGATTGTTACAGATGTTCCTTTTTTTAAAACCCCCATAGCTCCCCTCCACCTGGTTCCTCCCCTCGCCCCATGCCCTTACCCCCCCCCCGACTGTCTTTATCCATAGATGTAAGATTTTTGTCCAGTCTCTTGCCATACCCCTGAGAAATATCAGTCCCCTTCCTCCTGAGAAATATCAGTCCATTCCCTTTCTATGCCCTTACTTATATTCTATTCACCAATGACTTTCTTTTAGAAGACAGAGGTACGCAGGAAGCTAGAGCCCTAGCCTAAAGAAGGAAGGAGACAGAAATAAAAAGGATGTCATTTTTCATGAAGATATGTTCAGATAGTAACTCTCAATCACCTTATATCATAACTGGTCTACTCCAACACCTGCCCTTCCTCCCAAAAAACACACAAAACGAACACAAAACCAGAGTCCGTCGTAAGGTAGAGGTTATTTCAGCTAACACAATTCTCTTAGACCATCCCAGAAACCAACTCTCAGAAGTGAGATTCGTCCATGGCATAAGCAAGCTTTGCCCCCAAATAGCTCCAAACACCCGTCAACCCTTTCCCATCACAGCCTGACAAACAGCAGCCCTTGCCCTTGATTGGAGGACAGGGTGGGCAAAGGGATCTGCAGGCTGAACGGTCTGAGCTAACCTCAGTCAGTTCAAATGCTTTACCAAAGAAGCATCCCCTGAATCGTTGGCAGAATCTTTTTGGAGGCCAGAAGCCTCCGGTCAGCACACAGTAGGGCCATACAGCAGGGCACCCACCTTCCACAGACACAGGGCAGCAAGAGCAGTAGTCTTAGCTCTGGCAAAGCTATGCTGGGTTTGAATCCTGGCTCAGCCACTTTCTGTGTGATCATGGGCACTCACCCTACCTGAGGCTGTTTCCCCATCTCTAAAATGAGGAGGGTAAAACTCTGAGTTTTTGGCGAGTAATCACAAAATTGACTGCACAAGTACCACAGGGCAGGACCTTGTCTCCCAGCCAGGACTTAATAAATCTTTCTCCTCTCTGCCTAAAGGTCCATTTTTGCTGCAATTAGTCTCCGGAGCATCAGGTGAGCTGCCCTGGAGAATTGAGATCCACTTGTTGGGTTCACTTCCCCGGGGGAAGGGGACGGGAGCAGAGCTGGTGCAGGTGCCAGGGCGCCTCCGCATGCAAACATTCGAGGGCCAACCCGCCCCTGGCTTCATTCCCGAGAGATCTACCCAGAAGGGGGCCGATTAGTGACTTCACCCTTCACCCCAACCACTGAGCACTGTACTGGGCAGGCAAGACTGACAGCAGGAGGGGCCGCGTGCCTCCGAAGTGCCCCCCACCGAGCCGAACGCGCACCTCGAGCTTTTTGGCTTTAAGAACACAGGCTTCAGAATAAACAATGTGGAAGGAGGCACACGTTGACTCTGGTTTCAACACGCCTCTTCCCCATCCAGCGAAAGCCCTTCCCAGCTTGGCCAAGGCCATGAGGCGAGCCCAGCGTAAAGTTAACCCCGCGGACTCCAGCCTGGAAACCAGGTCAGCGGCGGCCGAGGCTGCTGGCGAGACCCTGCATCTCCCCAAGGCCATGCGCGCAGGCCGGGCGGGCGCCGCCGACGCGCCGCAGGGTCCTCCTCGGCCTGGGGTGAGCGCGGGCTGCTGGGGACCACAGGGTCGCGGCCCCTGGGGCCACGCCACGGCCCCAGACCCGGTCCTAGCCCGCGGGCGGAGAGGCCACTGACATCTGGCCCAACTTAACTTCCTGTTGGAAAGGAGGGAGGGGAACCTGGGGGGTGGGGGAGGCAGAGAAAAGCCAGGAGAGAGCGTGCAAGGCGCGGAGCCCACATCGTGGGAAGCTGAGTTTGCAGGTCATCTCCCGCCCGCCCGAGGGGCAGTCGGCACCGCCGGCGCATTGCGCCCACTCCGTGGGGACGGTGGGGGTTTTTCTAGGCTTAGAATGGCTGGGTTTGGGTGCTGGCGAGCAGAGGAAGAGGTAGTTCCGGGCACGATGGAAGGCTTTTTATTTCGTTCTAAGCCGTTCAGAGAGGAGTGGGTGCAGCCCCGGCCTCCTGGGCAGCGCCACCTGCTCGCCGGGTGCCCAGCGGGTCTGAGGCAGGAGATGCTGCGGCCGCACCTGACCCTCCCGGGCGCCGGCTAGGACTCGGAGTCCAGGCTCGGCTGGCACGGTCCCCCACCCCGTGCCTGTCCGCCCGCCCACCTCGGAGCCGTGCGCCGTCCGCCTTACCGACAGCCTTGCTGGCCTCTGAGCCAAGGGCCAGCTCCCGCCTTCCCCTCGGCCTCCGGCGCGGCGGTCAGGACGCGCAGGCCGCCTGCGGAGCTAGGAGCGAGCAAGACGCCCCGCGCAGGCTTAGCCGGGCGAGCGCCCGCAGTTCGGCGCCTCGCGGCCAGCAGGGCTGGGCGCCGCCCCATCGGTGGTGCGGCCTATGACAAGGCAGCCGGGGGCACGGCCCCGCCCACGGCCCGAGGGCTGAGGCCAATGGCAGCGCGGCGCGGAGCCCAGCCCCGCCCCCTCCCACCCAGCCGCCCCTCCCCGCTCCCGGCCGTCTCCGCCCCTGTGGGGCCAGCTGTCACCGCGGCAGCTGTGGGCGCACGTGGGCTGCAGCTGGGCCGATGCTCAGGGAGCGGCCGGCGCTCCCACCGGACCCGCACAGGTTTGAGACCAGTGGAGAGGGCCCATGTGGGCGGGGTGTGCAAAATGAAAGCTCAGGTGCTGGTATTCTACTGTCAAGGGAGAGGCAAGGGCTGGCCTCGCGCTCCTTAGCCCAGGCAGCTGGAAAGCAAGCAACATCGTCCACTTTTGGACTTGGGGAATGGCTGTGGGCCTCCTCCTTGTTTCCTTCTTGACCACTGTGGGCTTCAGCGAACGCCCTGCTTGCTGATAGGCTCTTCCCCTCACTTGACTGCCCGTGCTTAGAATAACGCCGGTGGGAAGGGGGTGGTGATGGCTGGGATTTTTCTAGGCTTAGAATGACCGAGTTTGGGTGCTGGCGAGCAGAGTAAGAGATAAGAGGCGGTGTAGACCACCTATGCTACTTAAGAACCCTTTTCTTCTGTCCGCCAATTGGCTACCTTAATCTCTGCTTTGCCCCTTCCTGGGTTGCTCATACTCCCACAGCTCCAGGAACATCATTCACAGGAAGGACAATGCAGATGGGGTGGGACCTATGAGGGGTGTAAAGCAACTGTGCACACTAAACCCAGCAAACACCTTGCAGTGAGTCATGAAACAAGGATCCCATGGGCAGAACTCATGTCTTACTCACCTCTAGGAGTAGGGCTCCTGACAGTCTTGGCCCCGTGTAGGCATCAATAAATGTTCTTGGAACTGAGCTGATGCCGTGGGAAGAAGAACAGGCAGACTGTGGGCAGGAGATGGTACTGTGACTCTAGGCTGCTGGAATTTTCATAGCATCAGACCACCCGGTGGAAAGACTTTGTACCCTTGCAGGGCAAGTACACACGGAGCAGTTTGCCTTTATCAAACCTGGGGCGTATATTTTTTTCTATTCTTTGCCAAGTGACTCTACTCCAGGCCTTTTGGGCTCATTTAATCCTGACAGTGGGTCTGTAAGGCATGCATTCTTATCAGCCCCTTTTACAGATGTGGAAACTGATACCGGGTAAAGTAACTTGTCAAGGGCACCTAGTTAATAAGTATCAGAGTCTGGATTTGAGCCAGGAGCTATCTGACTCCACAATTTGTATGTCTCACCACTGTGCCATTGGGGCCTCTACTGCCTTGTCCATCCATACCTCTAGGGTGCTGGACAGGCCAGGTCTATTTCTGAGGAACCACTCTGGGGCATGACCTGCCCAAACATCTATTGAGCTCAGGGCTGGGCACTGTCAGAGACAGGAGTTGAGACGGGCATGCCACTGCCTTATTTACAGAGCGATAGAGGAAAGCTGAGACAGAGAGGAGCTTTAGGAAACAGTGTTACCTCGGCTCCCAGCACAAGGCCTCACTGGACACAAAGCCTCTTGCTTCTGGCCTGGGTCTGAGGTAACCATGTTGGCAGTGGAAATGCAGACAGGTCACTCATCCAGGGCACAAATGCTACCGTGAGCTGGATGTGGTTCCTGTGTTCCTATAACTAATAATGCAGCTGATAAATAATCAGCAATGCATGGTGCTATGGAGCTAGCTGTATTTTTTTATTACTTTTAGTTTTTATAATCCCCACCACCTTGCCTATAGCACAGTGTTCTCCAAATTAAACAAATGTAAGACTCCTTTAGGAACACTGTGAGCCAACCAAGTTTTGTAGAGATAGCATTGCTCAGCACAGAAATTCTAATAGCTCAAAAACTCATATGTATCAATGGGTTCCTAGGACCTCTGCCTCTTCCTGACATTCCACTCCCAATGTTTTTAACTCAGGGGGCTCAGGTCAGAAGGATCTTGCTAGGTGGGTCTCAGGGCTGAGAGGTAAGCTTTTCCTTAGATGTGGGGCAAGCTGGGACGCGATGGGGGAATAACTGCAAAGAGAGATATGCCTTGAGACCATGGAGCCAGCTGTCAGAGCCTGTTGCCACCACACACAAGTCACCTTTGCAGGCCATTTCTCTGTGGGGTGGAGAGGCATGGAGACAGGAGGTCCCCAAAGCCCCTCTTCTGGTCACAGCAGTAACCTTGGTCCTGCTGGTCTCTGACTGTGGGAGTTTATACAACTGACATCAAGCAATACGAGAGCAGACCTTAGAGAACATACCTAGGCCCCTCACTTAATAGATTAAAGAAATTTAAAAAATAACAATAAATGGAGCTCCAGAAACGGGAAGGCACTTGCAGGTACCACAGAGTACGGGAATGGGCTCCAGGTTCCCAGAACCTCTGCCCCACTCTTAGCATGCCAGGCAAACTCCACATCCTTATGCCACGACTTGGGAGTCTATCCTATATAATAAAAGGTAATATGTAAATTGACCCTAACAGCAGAACGACTGGGAATGACTGGTCACTATGACACACACTGACCACCAGGGGACAGATGATCAATGCAGGAGCTGTCCTCTGGTGGTCAGGGTGCTCCCACAGGGGGAGCTCTGCTCAGCCACAAGCCAGGCTGCCAGCTGCCAGCTACCAGCTACCAGCACAGTGGTGGTGGCAGGAGCCTCTCCCGCCTCCTCAGCAGCATTAAGGATGTCCAACTGCAGCTTAAGCCTGCTCCCCGCTGGCAAGTGGACATCTCCTGAGGGATCCCAGACTGCCAGAGGAATGTCTAACTGCCAGCTTAGACCCAATCCCCCAGGGAGCGGGCCTAAGCCAGCAGGTGAACATTCCCTGAGGGGTCCCAGACTGTGAGAGGGCACAGGCCAGGCTGAGGAACGCCCCTCCCCCACAAGTGCACAACACAGGCCTCTAGTGTTTAATAAAAACCTCTTCCCCAGCCCACTCTTCTAAGATAGTGAGTGTGTGCTTGTGAAGGTTGTCTGGGAGGTGCAGATGGCTGCATTAGCATTAAAGCGAGGGAAGGAGGAGGGAGGAAGGGAGGAAGGGAGGAAGGGAGAGAGGGAGGGAAGGAGAGAAAGAAGGCCCAGATTCATCCCTAAAAGTATCTTCATCTCAGACTAGAAGCAATGGGTTTCAACACCACTATGCGCTCCTCCTCAGGAAAAGAACTCTAGGTGGGTATCTTTGTCATCGCTGGTTACCCACCTCATGATGTTCCAGGAGTGACACCTGGGGTGTTGGGCGTGGCTTCATTGGCAGCCCAGCACTTTGCTTAAAGAAAGGTAAACGTTGAACTAAGTGGGTTCTTGATAAAAAGATCGTCTGTGTGGTTAGCAGGGGAAAGAGTTGCCACCTGTGCCTCACTCCCTCCAAGTGAACAGGGGTCCATGCTCGGGGACCTCTTCCTCACGTGCAGACGTTCCACCAGGGAGGGGTAGAACAGTGAGCAGTTCTCACCAGCTTCCTCCTCCAGCTGCTGTCAAAGGGCTCTGGTATCCACGGAGTCCAGTGACCGTGCTGACCAGGGAGAAAAGCTTGGCTGGCCCCAGGCCACCTCGGGAATTATCTTCGGAGAAGGACTTTCCAAGCCAGGAAGTAGGAACAGTGGTACCTCCCCAAAACACTCAGGAATGTGTGAGATGCGAGATCCCTGGGGCCTCCTTCCAGTCTGATATCCGGATAGGCCCAGAACGCACTATTTTTTGTGAATAAGACAGAAAAAGTCTCTAGGAACTTTTCAGGCCTATCACACTTACAGTGGGCTTTTCAGGAGCAGTTTGGGGAAGAAAGGGCACCTGTCGAAATCAGTAATACCCTCAGAGGCACCACAGCACTTTGGGGAATGTGGGCGTGTTGGCAGCACTGATGGGAAAGTCAGTGCCGGAGAGCTGAGGTTACAGACAGGAGGTGATGTGCCAACCAGAGCAAAGAGAGAGACGCAGGGAGTGGGTGTGCAGAAGTGGAGAGGAGACACAGGGTCATGAAGGAACTCTAGCCCCAGCCTCAAATAGCCTGATGAGATGCATTCACACACACACACACACACACACACACACAAGCACACACACACTCAAAGCTAACTGTCAAATCCAAGAGCATAATCTAGATACAAGAGACTAGACAATGCCACAGAAAACACTGCACCCTCATGGCAGACTGGGCCACACCTGCAACCTAGGCAGACTTGTGCTTATGCAAACCTGAAGCCCATTCCAGAACATATTGCGGTAACCGAATGGAGCCAGAGAGGCAGCTCCCGAACCCTCCACAGAGCAGCTGTCTAGGGACAAGGACAGGGATACTCTGTGACAGCCAGTGGAGGGGACTCACTCAAGCTCATCTGTCTGTCTATTCGTCATATATCCACCCCCACAAATATGTTCAGTGCAGTTATTCTAAGAGACATCATGACCGAGTAATTAGTAGCACAGATTCTGAAGTCAAGATGCCTGAGATTGAATACCAGCTCTGTCATTTAATGGGTCACCTTGGGCAAGTAATTTAACCTCTCTGTGCACAGGTTCTTCACCTGTGATACCGGCACAGTAAGAGAAACAGATGTGCCTAGAACAGTGACCGGGATATAGTAAATGCTATAGAAGGGTTTTTGAATTTAAAAATGGGGGCTGAGCCCTGTCTGGTGTTGTTCAGTGGTTAGAGTGTCAAGCACCGAAGGGTCACAGGTTCAATTCCCAGTCAAGGGCAAGTATCTGGGTTGAAGGTTCGATTTCCAGTCCTGGAAGAAGTGCATGCAGGAGGCAATCAATCTCTCTCTCTCTCTCTCTCTCTCTCTCTCTCTTTCTCTCTCTTTCTCCCCCCCTCTTTCATTCCCTCCCTTCCTTCCACTCTCTCTAAGAATCAATGGGGAAAATATCCTTGGGTGAGGATTTAAGAAAAAAAAAGCCCTAGTGTTCATAAGAGGCATCATTTAATCAACTCTGGGTTAGGGGCATGGCCATTTCCATTCCTAACCTTGTGTATATACTAGTATCTCTCAGCCACACTCTAGGGTGCACACTATCATCACCCTCACGTTAATGATGGAAAAATGAAATCACTGGCCCAAAGTCACCCAGGAGCCAGCGTATGGTGGGGCGAATCTAACTGGCTGACTCCAAATGTGATCTTTACACTCTCCTCCCTTAAGACGGGGCATTGCTCCAGGGCCAGCCAACCAACCATACAGCCCCAGTGGTGATGGGTCCAACAGACATGCGTATGGTCCAAGCAGATTCCTTCTTCAGGATCAGTATATAGATATGCCTGTGAGAGAAGCTCTCCCTTTTCACAGAAGTCGGGGCTTCCAGGTAGCGTGCTCCACGCACAACGGAGGAGACCAGACTGTAACAGAAGAGAAGAGTCTAGAAGTAAAAGCCCCAGTTCTCTTTCTCTGTGATTCCCTTGGCTCGGCCCGCCTCTGTGTTGCCTTTGTCTTCGGGCTGGTTTTCCTTGCTGTAGCCACTGCTAAGAGCTTTTGCCGCCACAGGCTACCTGACCCAAAAGAAAACGTATCTGATCAAGCATTCCAAGCAGGAGTCTCAAGATCCACTCTGAATGGATTGGCTCAGCGCCTGCTTGAACCCCTGCCACAGCCAGAGGACCGGAATGTGCTGATTGGCCGTGCCTGTCAGGGCCCTTTGCCGGGACCTGGGGTGGGTTCAGCTTCTTCTGCGACTCACAGGCCACAGGCCAGAGAGGTGCACACCTGCGTGAAAGCTGAGAGCAGTTAGGATGGGAGGAGGAGGGAGAGATGACTATATGTTGGGGAGGAAGAGCAGATGTCCTGGTGTCCATACGCGCCCCTGGCTTTCTATTGCGGGCACCTGTGACTCTCTGCCCGCGGGTTTTCTCTAGCTCCAGCAGCTCAGACAATGCACAGGGCAGGCCAGAGTATCGGAGATACTGGAGCAACCTTCCAACAAGGGTGGGCAAGGGTGGTGGATTCATGCCCAGATGTCTCGCCATGCAGGAGGGGTATCTTGGAGGTGTGTGCGCTCTGTCTGTCCCATAGATTCCCCAGCAGGATGGAGCCCCAGCCCCCCCCGCAAGGAACCTGCCCATTAACCTACCCTCTATTGGTGTCCCTCAGTCACTTCTCTGTCGCACGTCCCCAGTCCCAGGCTATGCTTTGGGAGATTACTTCCCAAATAAATTGCTTGCACCCATATTCTTATCTCAGAGTCTACTTCTGGGAGGACCCATCCTAAGACAGTAGGGTCAGCTCGCTGGAGCCCCTGACCTTCATCACCTTAAAGTGAGCGTGCATTGCTTACATAGCCCCCAGCATATAGGAGGTGCCAGTCAATGTTTGCTGGAGGAAAAAGAGAGGAACCTGCTTAAAAACGAACAATCTGCTAAGCAAGGTGTTTGTACCGCTGTCAATGTAAGAAACGTTCTAACCTGTAGAGAGAAATTTTATGCGTTTATTTAAGCCAAACTGATGACAACTGCTGGGAAGCAAGACTTCAATGGATAAAATGCTCCAGAAAATGGCAGTTTTGCATCTTATTTTATACATTACAATCAAAAGAGGAAGCATAAGTGCGTTACATGAAATTAGTGATAGATTAGGGAAACGGGAAAAAGCAAAGTGGAGAAACCTTTGATATAAGATGAAAAGTAAAATGACAGACATATACTTCTTTTACTTCCGTGGGTGCAGGATAGTTCACAGTCAAGTATTCACTCAATAACAATGAGGATTTGTGGTTTCAACTCTGGGCCTGATTTTGTTTTGAGGGGCGGGGGGAGGGGGGCTTCTTTGCAGGAACTCCAGCTCCATCCCGGGAATAGTCCGATGCTCCTGCAGACCCCAGTCACCTGACTGGAGGAGAATGACCCCTTCTGAATGGATTAGAGGCTGGGCACTGGGTGGTCTCTTGACAGCTAAGCTGCTAATGCAAACAGAAGGGCTCAGTTAGGGTGAAGACTGAGCTTTGTGAGGGAAAAACACTGCCCTGGGGAATGCCTACCACCGTGATCTGCTTTGAGTTAAGAAGTTTTCATTTTAGATCATACTACGTGGTGACTCTAGGTGTCTGAGTTTGTAAGGCTGCATGCAGACCCCCTGACCTTGTCAGGTTTAGTAAGAGGCCCCTTCACATCCACAGTCCCCCTATCCCCCCTTCCCGCCTCACTGTTCTCCAAGGAGCCTGGACCAGGGCTGCAGATTCGGGCCCATGTGGACTCAAAGAAAGAATGTATGTTTTTTCCCCTCTCAGAAAGTTATCCTGAATTCCTCTTCTATTGTCGACTTCCCACTCCCCTGCCTCCTGCCACCCCATTAAGCTTTTCTCTAAGTTCTGTGCATTTGGTGGCAGATAAATACATTTTAATTAAAATTAAATTCTTGTCCAACTGCTTTTCTATTCAAATCTTTCCCCTAGAAGCAGCTTAGCTGTCAAGAGACCACCCAGTGCCCAGCCTCTAATCCATTCAGAAGGGGTCATTCTCCTCCAGTCAGGTGACTGGGGTCTGCAGGAGCATCGGACTATTCCGGGGATGGAACTGGAGTTCCTGCAAAGGAGTCCACATCACCCTCACGGGTCAAGTTCCTGTACAGCCCGGTCTCTGCTCTCCTAATGGGGTGACTTTGAGGAAGCCAGGCGAGGGAGATAACCCTACTTTGTGAGAAGAGAGCATAAGATCAGATGAGGGAACATACGAGAAGGCATATTATTGGCCCCGATTACATGTGAGTTGCTTTCCCCCCTACCTGTGAGTGTAGTGGTTCCGTGTTGTAGCAACTTACTGAGCGAGAACTGGGTTTCCCAGAACTCCCTTTCCTGGATGCTGCCATGTCAGCGCTGGCCACAAGGGACATTTGCATGGGATTAGAACGGTGGCAGCGAGAGCGGGCTGTGCACTTGGAAGGTCAGTGCAGGGCTCCGAGACCGTTGTTGTGCATGCATGTTGCTGGTGTGGGGCAAGGGCCAGACACCTAGACACAGCCTCCCCCAGCTCACACGGGTGCTCCTCCTTCCACTCCTGTGAGCCCCCGTCCCAGGGAAGGAGACCAAAGTGCACTGAAGCAGGCAGGTGGAGAGAGTGAATTCTCTCCTCTTCTGCCTTTTTGACCTATTTAGGCACTCAAAGGATTGGGTGCTTTCCAACTGCCTGGGGAGGGCCATCTGCTTTACTTGGTCTACAAATTCGAACACTAATCTCATCCACAAACACCGTCACAGACACTCCCAGAAATCATGTTTAACCAAGTCTCTAGGCATCCTGTGACCTGGTCAAGTTGACATAAGATTAACCACCACACTTCCAGAAACCAAAGATCTGGGAGGTTAAATACCACCTCTTAGTAAATGGCAGAACTAAAACTCAAAGCCTGCTCTGTCTCCTCCTTTTGCCTAAGCTCTTGTCACTTAGTCAGTCTGAAACTTATCAGAAACACATCTCATCAACTATAAAAGTACTGAACATGTAGTAAATACTTATTAAGAACAGGAAAGACTCTGAGACACATCGGTTTAAAATGTTTAAGATGCTAGGGATGTGGTAAAAAAAAAAAAAAAAAAAGAGGTGGACATGTCTCAAAAGACGTAAAAACACCGTCAAGAGCGAATAAACTGCTGGTCATGGGGCAAGTCACCCATGAGGCAAACTGCCTAGGCCACATCTCCACTGAATGGGACTGATCCCTCTCTGTGCAGGCATCTCTGAAAAGAAGTCTGATTTCTGACAGAAAGAAATGCAATAGTTGTATCTGCACAGTTCAGCACTCAGCACCCTCCCACCGACCAACACTCCCTGACAGGCCAACTGGGAGAAAATCAAAGAAGCGATTGAGTGAGGGTTGCTCTGGGTTGGTGCCCGAGAGTCACAGGATCCCAGGACAAAGCGGGAAGGCATGGCCGGAGTGGCCTTCTAAGAATGCCCAAGAGGCCGGCCCTCGAGGTTTTCTATTTCCCTGAGGACTGAGGGAAGTGTTGTAGAACAAGGCTGTGACTTCCCTGTGGACAGCATGCACCAAAGCAAATTTATGTTGTGTGGTTCACTCAGGGTAGAAGGGAGGAGAGGTACCCGGGAGAGGGGCACTGGGAGACCCAGGAAAGAGGGGCTATGAAGCATCACCCCATTGGATCTGGCCTGTCTCTCCCCATTTCCTCCCCCATCTCTCCTCGCTTGAGGGCATCATGCCTGCTATTCCCCTCACAAAAAAACCACCCTCGTACTTTTCCATACACTCCCTTTCAGCCTGTGTTCTAAGTCACCACCTTGAGAAGTCTTCCTTCTGCCTTGGTTCATGCTCCTTCCACACTCTGCATTCACCTGTGAAGGTTCACATCCTCTCTGGTGGTTTCTTGCACACCTATAACATCTCCTTTACCCTATTTTCATCAAAGCTATGCCCAACCAAAAATAAGAATATAAAAATATATAGGTAATGTCATCACCCTGAGATTTGGAGCATCCATAGCTTGGTGGATATGGATCTTCTCACATTATCCATATACACACCTGTGGAACCACGTAGCTCTAAGACAATATGAGAGAGGAGTTAAGTGCATGCATGGACTTTGTAGTTAAATCAGCTTGGGTTGGAATCTCAAATCTAGCTGTGTGAGTTTAGATAAATTAATTAGTCTCTCTGAACTTAAAATAGACATAAAAAGTTCATTGTTTCAACAATTTCAAGGTGTGAAACTCAGTGCCATTAAATCAATTCACACTATCATGAAACTATCACCATACCTAGTTCCAGAATATATATATATATTTCAGAGGGGAAGGGAGAAGGAGAGAGAAATAGAAACATCAGTGAAGAGAGAGAATCATTGATCAACTGCCTCCTACACACCCTCACTGGAGATCAAGCCCATAATTCGGGCATGTGCCCTTGACTGGAATCGAACCTGGGACCCTTCAGTCTGCAGGGTGATCTATCCACTGAGCCAAACCAGCTAGGGCCAGAATATTTTTATCAGCTCAAAAGGAAATCCCACACCCATTTGGTCGTCACTCTCCATTCTCTTGTCCAACACCTGGAAACCACTAATCTGCTTTTAATCTCTATGGAAAATCACCTTCTCTTCAGCCTTCCTCTCTTAGTTTTTTCCTGACACCTTGGTCATCTGCCTCTCATCAAACAAACCAAGTGAAAGCTTAAAAAGGAAACAAATAAAAACAAAAAAAAACACAAAACAAATGTATCTAAAAATGATTTGGCCCATTTGACTGAGGTCCCAGAACACCTCAGTGTATTGTTTGTGGATTCCAAAGAAATCCTGGAGGACTGTGAAGGACATGGGTTTATTAGAACTGACGTGCCCACCAGAGCTCACCGCTGCACCAGCTGCCACTGAGTCCCCTCTGGCCTGAGGACAGGCCACTCTGGGCAATGCTATTGCTTTACCTCCACCCAGCCTTTGCCAACACAAGGTTGTATAGAGCACAGAAAACAGAGGAAAACAGGGCATGCAGGGGGAGGCGTGCAGTGCACAAGCTGTGCACGATCAATACACTAGCTGTTTACAGTCACATCTAGAAACAGTTTCCCTTTGGCCTTTCTTAGACGGAATTGTGGCCAGGTTCCCAAGGCTCCACAGTCTGCTTACAGGCGGCCTTCACTATATTCCCGCGGGTCTGGAGGGGGGTTGGAGCATGGGAAGGTGCCCATGTTCCCACTGACCATACAGCACATCCCCTTGAGCCACTGCCCTAACCGTCTCACTGTCAAACTTGTTGAGTGGTAGGTCCATGCTTGGTTGATTAGCATCCCCCAGGCTCACTGCCCACAAACACTATAACTTGGCTTTTTAGGGTAACATGTTCTATTTCCAGCTTTCATCCTCCTTAATTATTTTGTACCACGCGAGGCTATGGGCCACTCCCCCTTCTTAAAACCCTCTTTCCTTTGATTCCAAAGCCCTCTGTCCTATCTCTCTGGACGCCCTGCCTCAGTCTCCATTCCTGGTAAGTGTTCCTCAATGCTCTTCTCCCTCCATGTCTCTCCTGTGGGATCCCATCCATCACCCCCGCTTCAGCTACCACAGGAACACGGTGACTTCCAGCTCCCTCCCGAATTCCAGATTCAAATGCGCTCACCTGCCCATTGGACTCCTGGATGTCCTCAAGACATGGCAAATTCAACATGGCCAAGCCAAATTGTCCAAAACCCATTTAATGATCCATATTCCTAATCTCACGAGGGGCATACCAGCAACCAAACTTCCCAAACTAGAAATTTCCCTGTCATCCATGGTTCCTCTCTTTTTCTAAATTTTCACTTCCAACTGGATAACAAACCTTATCAATGTAATTCAGAAACATCTCAAGTCCTTGCCTCCTGTCCACCTTATTGGTCCTCTCTTAGTTCAGGTCCCAACATCCCTTCTCTCAACAGTTGCAATAACCTTTTCTTTAAAGTCGTATATGACCTTTCCATAATTGCTGTAATTATATTCTTAAAATACAAAAGCGGCCATGTTCTCCTATTTAAATATCTCCATCTCCTAGGAAACAGACTTATCACCTTCACCCCAACTGGCCCTGACTGCCCCTCACCCTCGGCCCCCAGACATACCAGGGCCCCCCACAAACCCTCCCTTTGCCACCACAGGCTTTCGCCTCCAAGTACCGGCCCCAGAGATGGGACACATGACTCAGCTGAGCCAATTAGATGAGCCAGTCTCCATCCCTGTGGCCTCAGTAATTGGTTCAGGCCCAAGTCAGAGCCAGTGAAACATAATTCTGGGCTTTTATCTGAACTTTGCACTGGGCATGAAGAAAACCTCACCCTGATGACATGTTTTGAGACCTGGGTCAAACCCTACCCCAAAGTACATTCCTTCCCACACATTCCCCCTCCCCGCCTCTCCCCTTACCTCCCCCCATAAGATAGTTTGAGTTGGTTTTGTATTACTTGCAAACTAAACTCCCTACTCATTATGATTTAAGCCAGTGTTCCCCAAATTAAGTCAAACATTAGAATCACCCGAGGAGCTTTGAAAACTCCCAGTGCCAATTAAATTGTAACATCTGGGGATGGGAGGTAGGCATCAGCAGTATCTAAGATCTCAGGTGATTCCAATGCGGAGTGAAGACTGGGAACCACTGCTGTAAGCAAACCAACCAGCTTTTTCGGGCTGCCCCAGCTCCCCGCCCACCAACTTCCCAGACCTCGTTTCACACCATATTATTGCCCTGCCTCCCCCTTGGGATTCTGAGCATTTTAATGGAAGATTCATATTTTTATTCCTCTGCCCTGCACATGATAAGCCACCAGTAGGCATTAAATAATGAATGAATGAATGAATGAATGAATGAATGAATGAATGAATGAATGAATGAATGAATGAGATAGACCATGCCATCTTCTTGTATATTTTTTCCTGCCAGGCACCTTGTACAAAGTATGAGAATGCTCAGGCTCTAGAGACTGCCTCTGCCCAAATCTTGGTTCCGTGTGACTCAGGCAGCACTCAGCTGCTCCGTGCCTCCTTTCCTCACCTGTAACAGGCAAATAACAAGCACTTACATCACACTGATGTCTGGATTGCATAAGTTAACACGTGTACAATGTCTTAAGACATTTCTTGGTACATAATAAGGACAAAAAATATTAGCCTCTTCCTACCTTCATTCCTTCCTTTCTTCCTCCCTTTCATCCTTCCTTCCCAGATGAATATTAAGCGTAGAAGCCCGGGTTGGCTAAGAGAAGAAAGGGAGGTGACACGGGGCAGATAATGAACACAGACCACTCCTTGCAAAATGTCATGTGACTGGAAGAGGACACACAGTGGGAAGAGGCAGGCTGGAGGGTGGTCTCTGGTGTTGTCATCTTTAGGCTGGAAGCCTTGTTTACCTGTTGAGAGAAGAGTCAGGTAAGAGGGAGCCACCGAAGTGTCAAGTGGGGCAGATTCAACACCTGCTAGAGACGGAGGCAGGAGATGGAGCCATGGACCAGAGGGGACAGTCTCTCTGGGACAGGGAATCACCGAGAGGATGGGTCCAGAGGCTGTTTTGCTGTACGTGCAGTCTGCTGATTTAGGTGAATGTTGTTCAGGTGGCTGGAAGTTTACTGTGTAGGGGTGGAGAGCCCATTGCCGCCTGGTGGCAGAACAAAAGAGTGAAGTCCTCAGGCTGGGCTGGCCCTGTCCACAGTGCCAACAGCACACAAGAGCCACCTGAATAGGGCCTGTTATTTGGACTGAGGCCCAGTGAAGGGCTATTGTTTTGTTGTTCATCTCAGAGATTTTGGTTGTTTTGAAGGAACTCTTTCTGCCTAAGGGGAAGAGAAAGCACTTCCTTATGAAGAATGCAGCTTTATAATGGGATTCGCTGTAAGGGAACTTCACCTGGTCAGGCTTTGTCTTTAAAAACCAATGTGCTTGCCCTAACCGGTTTGGCTCAGTGGATAGAGCGTCAGCCTGCGGACTAAAGGGTCCCGGGTCCGATTCCGGTCAAGGGCATGTACCTTGGTTGGGGGCACAACCCCAAGAGGCTGCTGATCAATGTTTCTCTCTCATCGATGTTTCTAACTCTCTATCCCTCTCCCTTCCTCTCTGTAAAAAGTCAATAAAAATATTTAAAACAAACAAACAAAAAACAATGTGCTTATACATTTGTTAGCAGACGGTTTGCAGAACTCTTTGCTGTTTGAGAGACAATAAGCATCCAGCTAAAGACTTTCTTAAAAGTACCACTGCCCCGTTCCAGCTCTCAGTTCTCATCTGTAAAAGGAGGGAGTGGACCTAGGGCCTGCCTGCTCCTCGTTCTCTCCCTCCCATTACCCTATGTGCATGGAGCTCCCAGGAGTGCAGGGCACAACTGGAGGCTCCGTGGGTACACAGAGATCAACAAAACCTGATTAAACCCTTTCCCTACATGCAGTTAATTTGCAGTTTTGCACGGAAACTACAACCCGAGTCACTGTGCTGTAGTTCAGGTTTCGTCACCTCTCATTGAAACACTTTCAATGGCTTCCCAGCCAGTTTCCCCGCCTTTGTTCATTTTTTTCTGTCCCTTCCAGGGGATGTTTCTGAAGCAAGGATCCGAACAGGGTGCTGCTTTTCAGCCCCATCCCAAACAGGTGCGCGCATGCTGTGTTTTCTTTGCCTGTGCTACACTCTCCTCATTCTCGATGTCTCCCAAACTCCTAGGCAACCTTCCCGGCCCACCGCACTGCTTTTTCTGTGCCCACCTCCTTGGCAGAATAAATGGCTCCCTCCCACTGTGCTAGCCCACACATTTTTAGTTTTAGCGTTTATCAGAGTATGATCCTGTACCTGTCTGTCTCCTCTAACACCATCTCGGGGAGGGGCAGACCCTAATTATTTGGTTTCCTCGGTGCATGGCACTTAGCTGGCACTGAAGCAATGCTCGTGAAGTCATTGAAGGTCCTAGGTGAGATGCGTCTTAAGAGAGGCACAATAGTCAGGGAAATTGCTGGATATGAAGATACGGGCAAAAACATTCTGCCCTTTGTTTTCCCAAGCCATAGCCATGCATTTGGAGGAATACCAGCGGCCAGGGACATGTTTTGTTTTTGTTTTTTGGTTTTTGGTTTTTTTTATTTTAAACATAAGGAAACAAAATATTCAACATCAAACGCTCATGGTACCCACCATACAATTTAACACATCTTGTCATTTTGCCATACTTGCTTCAGACATTTTTCTTTTTTAAAGATATATTACAGTTAATGCATACTCTGTACCCCAAAGGGATCCATTCTCTTTCCTTATTTAATTTGATATTTTTCAGACTGATGTTCATTTTTACGCTACGTAGGCATGTGTTTCAAAATAATGTTTTGTACTTTTTTCATATTTTGAAACATTCACTTGATAGAGATTCATACTGTGTGTATGAAATCACAATTTTTTCCCCTTAATGTGTTCTTAAGATTTACCCATGTTGGTATTTAAGATTTAATCATGAGAATATGCTAATTTGTTTTGACTATTGTTTTTTTTTTAATTTAAAAATATTTTTTTATTTCAGAGAGGAAGGGAGAGAGGGGGAGAAATAGAAACATCAGTGCTGAAAGAGAATCATTGATCAGCCGCCTCCTGCACGCCCCACACTGGGGATGCAGCCTGACCAGGAATCAAGCTCATGACCACCTGTTTCCTAGATCAACCTCAACCACTGAGCCATGCCAGCCAGGCTGTTTTGACTGTTGAATAGCATTCTATTAGGTGGCTATTCCACATTTTATTTGCTCATTTTCCTGTTGAAAGACATTTAAACATCCTTGTGTATGTCTCCTTGTATACAGGTAAGAGAGTTTATCCTATAGATTTAGAATTGGTATTTCTGGGTCTTAGGGAATCTATTTTGAAGTTCACTAGCTAGTAAAACACTGTCTATAAAGTGATGGTAGCCATTTCCTCTCATCAGTGCTGTTAATCCAGTAAGTATGCAGCACTGCCATTCACAGTCGGTACTGTCAGACTTTAAAAGTCTTGCAACCTGATGGAAATAAAATGATCTTCCATTGTGCTTTTAATTTACATTTCCCCAATTACTGTGGAGGTGAAGCTTCTTAGGCTTCCTGGACATTTGGGTGTCATTTATTTGTGAATTTCTAATTCATACCCTTTGTTCTATATTTTACTGGACCGCCTTTTCCTTGTTGATTATAGGAGTTCTTTATATAATCTAGGTGTAGTCCGTGACTAGTCTTCTTTATTGGTTTATTGTGTCTTGTTTTGAACAAAAGTTTTAATCTCAACATAGGCAAATTTTTGTTGCCTTTATGTCCTGTATGTTTGCTATTGCTGTTATTCCCTCTTAAAAAAAAATTTCCTACCCCGATTTCATAAATATAGTCCTTACATTTACATTTTCTTCCATAGAGTCTTAACATTCTACTTTCATGCGTGTTCCACCTTGAATTTTAACTTTTCCACATGGACAATGAATACACAGCACTGTTTACTGAGTGGCCTCTTTTTTCCTTATTAATGTCGCCTCTGTACTTTATCAGGAATTCAGATACATGTTGGCTATTTCCGGGCCCTCTGTTGTATCCCACAGCCTATCTGCCTGTTCCTACACTAACTCCTTCCTATCGATGGCTCCACAATAGGCCTTAATGGCTGCAAGGGTTACTCTCCCCTCCTTGTTCTTCAAGGTCATTTGCGCCTTTCTTTGGCCTTCTCTTTTCCATGTAAATTTTAGAATCTGCTTGGAAAGGTCTGGGAAAATTCTTATTGAGGTTTCAATAGGCATTTTATTAAATTATATATTAATTTGAGCTGAATTCTCATACTTATGGTACTGAATCCTCCAACCCATTAATCATGTAAAGCCCTTCGTCTGTCTGTTCTGTTTTCCTTTTGTGTAGGACATGACAATGAACCCCAGAGCATCATTCCCAAAGGAATCAATCCCCAGTGAGAGAGTAAAGAGCATCTGAGAAAGTTATCAGCGGGTGTGAGCAGAGCCAAGCCAGCAGGAAATGAAGGCAGGCTGTTTAAACTAACTGCTAACGTTCAAAAGTTCGGCTAATCTGAGGAAGGCAAACAAGCTCCCACCTCCTAATCCCTCTGAGGCAGGCACTGCTAGTCCCCAAAGCAGGTCCTCCAAGCCTGGGGCTCTCAGCTTCCTTCCCGACCTGTGGTGTCACAGTGAAACCAAACCAAATCAAACCTCCCTAGGCAGACAGGCATTTGCTGGGACACCATGGCAGCCCAACATTGGTGGCTCCAAGGGACTTCACAGGCCTGCGTGGGCTCTGAACTTGCTGTCTTCCATAAATGAAAGCGCAGGCCCACCCAGCATGGAACCTCCTGCCTTTTAGAGATGGCTTCCCCCTGGAGAAAGGGTCAGATCATAGTAAACCACTTAGCTGAGTAGACTGAATGGAGACATAGTATGCTGCAGGATCTGGTTTTGGCTTCTCTGTTTCTAAGTGTACAGAAGCCCTGGAAATCTGGTCCCTGAATGCCTGGCAGTGGAAGCTCTTTGGTTCCCTATAACTTTTGTGGAAACAAATCATTATAATATAAAAAGATTACAAGAGAAGCTTAAGGGTCTCTGCCTTGCTCCCTTCTGGACCTTTGCACCCGAACATAGTAGGTGCTTACCTAATGCAGATTAGAGTCAGTTAACATCCATTAAGTATCTATCACATGTTAGGCACTGATAGAAAAATTCTTCTTGAGATTTTGTTCTCACTGCAGTGGCATTACCATTTGCATTTTGAGATGAGAAACCAAGGTTCAGGGAGCTAGTGACTCATCCAATAAAGGTCACCCAGACAATCAATGATCAAATGAACAGAGGTCTATCTACTTGTGGCTGTGGAATTCAGGTCTAGTGCCAATACCCACACTGCCTGCTATGGAAGGGAGGAGGCAGGGAGGAAGGAAGGAAAGGGAGAGAGAGGAGAAAGGGGCAGGAAGAAGCAAAGGAAGAAAGATGCAGAAGGAGGAAGGTGAGAGTGAGGAGAGAAGGCTGGTGGAGTCGAAGGCTCCAGAACTTCTCTTCCCTTTCCCAGAGTCACATCTTGGGGTCCTGTGAGTCTAGAAATCCCATGACAACAGTCTTGACAGAATGCTGCTCTTTGTCCCTTGGAGGAAGGGGAGAGGGAGGTCAGACTTTCACAGATGAGGATCCTCTGAAGGAGGAGGCACAGTTCTTTGAGGTCTGGAGGGTGTAGGGGAGAATCCTGAGATAGCCCTGCCCTTTATGATGGGGACAGGAAAGCCATAGCAACCTCATGACCTCCGTAGCTTGAGAGAGGGGCTCTCAACTAGAGACCATAAGGTACACCAGAGATGGTCAGATGAGCAGAATTTGGTTTAACATTTAAACAAATCTCCAGAATATAAAAGTTATTTCTCTCTAGGGGTGGAACTCTGGAAATTATTTTCTGTTCAAATAGTCTATTACGTGCATGTATTACAGTGGAAATAATTCCCTTTTGCTTGCTTTGCAGGATGTTCAGAGATCATCTCCACCTCTGTATGGATGGATGGGATGGGTGTGCATGTACAGAGGGCTTAGCTGTGGGTCTGGGGAGGCCAGTGCAGGGAAGGGCTGGCACTCCTGTAAGCACAGATGCGCAGGTGAGCTACCCATTACATGTCACATTGCTAGGGCATTACCCCAGCCAGGAAAGAACCACTCGGGACTGAGGACTTCACTTTCACCTCCCTCTTTCCAACTCCCAGCTCCCCAGAACCCCTCCCATTTCTGATGGCGGCTGAAGGAGTTTCTGAGGCCGTCACTTCCTTCAGGCTCTCTGGAGTATGGGCTTAATTACAAACCAGTCCAGTTTTTCCCCAATAGGAAACAGGGCAGACAGGATGCTGATGCCAAAGCAAGCCAAAACCCAAGTCAGCGTGGGAGGCATCCACCAGTTTCCTGTCCTGACGCGTCTAGGTTCCCCTGCAAGGCCCTCTGGGACAGGAGTAACTGGGGCCAGGTTCTCCAGGGATTTGGCTGGCTTTGGACTTTTTAGGGGCTCCTGGGCATGTGGGTGGGGCTCTGACAGGAAGAGTCTCTGGCATGTGCCAAGATTACTTGTCCTCAGGTGGGCAGCAGCATCTTGCTGCTGGAGGGACTTTCTGTTTGAAACTTCCTGTTTGAAACAGGAAGTCATTTTGATTCAGGAACAGGATCTGGCTTACAGGAGGAAAGATGGAAGAGTTAGCAATACCTTAGAATCCCAGCCAAAAGGGGCCCAGGAGACTCCCTGTTCCCTGGGGACCTGTGAGAACTGGAGCAGAAGCTCACCACTCAGATTGCACTGGGGAAAGGCGGGAGCTGAGAAGATAGGCAGGAGCCCAGGGAGATCTAAATGCTCCCTCTCCCACAGCACGGATGGGGCTCCCACTATGGTCAGGCCTGGCTTCCCACTGCTGGGTCATGGGCCTGGGAGGAGGTTAAGGATGGTTTAAGACCTGACCTGTAGGTAGGCCTGCTGGTGCCTGTGTCAGTAGAGACTGACTCTGGCACCGTCACTGTATGCATCATGAAGTGGTAAACTCAACTTGAACCTGTTATTCATCTGACTTTACTCTTCACAGCAACTGGTATTGACAAAGCACTTGACTAGAGTTGACTCTCTCTGTTTACTTCTGAAATTAGACAATTGCATTTCCTCATTCCCACACTGAAGAACCCTTAGAAAAATGAAAAAGAGAAATCTGAGTACCAGCTAATCCATACCAGGTGGGCCACTTCCTCCCCTCCTGGCCCTTGGCAGGCAGTGATCACACTTGGGTCACTGCAGTCTTTCCCACTGAGCCCAGAGGAGCTGACAGGCCCAGCAGGGCTCTACAGGGCCTCCTCTCCAATTGCTTGGCTTTTACCAATCCCTGTGTGATTACCAGAGCAGCCAGAGAGGACAGACCAAAAAGCAGGGCTGCAGGGAAAGAGGGATCATGGGAAACAGAAGTGTGTGTCTCTGTTATCCTTTGCCACAATGATGTGAGCTGCTGTGGTAGAGTTTATTTCCCAAAGATGGTCCCAGCAATATATCCCATCCTACATTCTCTTTTGAAATGTGATCTTGCCATTTCTCCACCAAGAGATGGTGTCTATTTCTTTACCCTCTTGAATCTGAGAGGATATTGTGACTATTTTGACCAATAAAATATGGAGACAGGGATGCCATACTAGAGCTAGCATAGCCCTTCATTGGCCCTGTAGCTTCCTCTTCCTGCCTCTTGGAACCCAGAAGCTGTGTTGTGAGAAGCCATGACACACACAGAAAAGTCAACAGCCCCAGTTGAGCCTCAAGATGACAGTCAGCATCAAGCACCAGCCATCTGCACGAGCCATCTCAGATGCCTACACTAATTGGACCTTCATGTGTTTGCAGCCCCAGTTGACATCTGACTGTAATCATATGAAAGACTCCAAGTGGGAATTGCCCGGCTGAGACTAATCGATGCACAGAACCACGGGAGATCATAATGCATTAGGATATAATAAATTGTTATAAGCCACTAATTTGGGGGTGGTTGTTACTCAGCGATAGCTAGCTGGAACAGAAATAGACTTACCCCAGCTAACTATTGCTGGGTAACAGCCACCATATATTATTTCTCACTAGAAGCCCATTGCAGGAAGATTCCTGCAAGAATAGGGCTTCCTGAGCTGGAGCGAAGCAGAGAAGGGAGTGAAGCCCACGGAGGCAGGCTTCGCTTCCTTCTCTGCTACCTCGTCCTCCCATCTCTGCTGCCTCAATTCCCCCCCTTCTCTGCCACTTTGCTCCCTCCCATCTCCACTGCCTCACTCCCGCCTTTCTCTGCTGCTTGGCTCCCTTCTGCAGCACTTGGCTTCCTTCTAGGCTGTCTTCAGTTTTTGCTTCACGCCTGTGTATGCAAATTAACCACCATCTTGGCTGGGTTAATTTGCATATAGCTGCTCTGATTGGCTGGTGGGCATGGCTTGGCTGGTGGATGTGGCTTGTGGATGTGACAGAGTGCAGGTTAATTTGCATATTACTCTTTTATTAGATTAGATAAGTCTAGTTGCTCATGTGCTTTCAATCAGTTGGCAGATATGTGAAGGTCTGGCTGGTCTGGGGTGGCCTCAGCTAGGATGGCTCAGATCTCTCTATATGACCTCTCATTCCCTACCAGGCTACCCCTGGCTGTTGTCATGGCAATAGCAGGAGTTTGACAGAGTAGAAGACACAAGCTTCTGAAGGCCTAAATCTGGAAATGGCACACCATCACTTCTGCTAAGTATCATTCAAAGCAAATTTCAAGGCCAGCATGTATTCAAAGGGCAGGGAAATGGATTCTATCCCTTGGTGGGAGGAGCTACAAAGTCACATTACAGAGGGTGTGGATGCTGGGAGGGGTGGAGAAGTGTGGCTGTTTGTGCAATCAGTCTATCCCAATAACTAATGAGGATATTAGGAAATCATCTGGGACTTGGGAGATTTAAATCCCTATTCTTGTTCAAACTGACATCTGTAGTTAAATCTCCATCGCTCAATGTAACTTTTCATTATTTCCACTTTCTAGCCTGTACACAGAGTTAGGAGAAAAGGGACCATGAGGAGGAGCTCTTGAATGACCAGCCCACTTGATTCTAGTGGTTTAAAATGGTGCTCTGCGAAGCCCTGCCCTTGTGTGGTGGCTTTTCTGTGGCTCCCAGGAAGGAAGTGGTGTGTATAAGTGTGAGGTCCCCACCCCACCTAGTGCAGCTCTGCTCTCTCTTATGATTTCCTTTGGAGGAATGTTATGCAGCTTTGAAAAAGAAAAAGAGTTAAACTCCACTGAACTAGGCCAACCTCTCCATTGTGTAGAAAAGCAGTCTTTAGTGAAGTTGTGTGTCTATTCTAAGTTACTCTGCAAAGGAGCTCTTGGCTGGTGTTAGAACATCGTTCTGCTGACCCCTCATTCAATCCAAGGCTAGTTCTCCTACTTTAATTTCCCTTCCTTTCACTGTGTTCAACACAGGAGAGGATTGTTGTAGCCTGGTGGATTGGGGGGAAACTGAGGCAAGTAGTGGGATATTCTAACACTTTTTCAATTCTCTACTTCCTCCAACAAGGAGACCACTCAAAGTCCTTGAGCTCTGAATCTCAATGATCCCCAGACACACACACACACACACATATATACACACACACCCTCACATGATCCTTACAAGACTTGATCCTCAGAACCACAGACAATTCAAGGCATGATGTTAGCTGAGCTGGCTGGTCAGCCCTAGGGTGGAGCAGGGTACATGTGGTAGAGTTGACTCCTACAAGGGCAGATGGCTCTCCTTCAGGAAGGAACACTCGTTTCCAAGGAGAAGTGGCTGGTCTTCTTGCTTAGAGCCTGTGATCTTCTTGTTCTCCTCCCAGTGTGTTAATTCCATTTCTTTCCAAGTTCGTTTTTTTTTTTTTTTTTAGGACATGGGCTATTTATAGCTCCTCCTAAGCCCTTTTCAGTCTGTTTCCTGTTCAAGTACTGCATTAGTCACCAGAAAGTGTCTCAGCAATCTCCAAGTCCCGGCCTGATCTCAGCAACAGGGGACAGGGATGCTGCTCAGACTCAGGGTGGGTCCTAGTGGGGAGGGGACAAGCAGGAGGCAGGAGGCTGGGCAGGGAGGCAGAGGGAGCATCTCATGTCCTCTGTCCTCTGGCATGAAGCCCTGAGACCTGATGGCTTCCTGGAGTTTACTTAGCCCTTGGAGACAGGCACCTCCATTTGGCTACATATTTTTGCCATTACTTGGTGACCTATTTGCATGTTCCTTGCAGAGAACTTCCTCCCAAGCCATATACGGTGATTTCATTGCACCACAAAGAGGCTTGTATTTGAAGTCAGTGATAGATGCTCCTTCTGACTTTTCCTCCTGCCCGTCCCTACATCCCTCCCTTTTACCGCAGACCACCTAGGATGCTCAGGTCTCACCAAGAATATTTGGTCCCAGGAATTTACCAGCTTCATCTGAAGGGAAGGCCCCTGATCTGAGCTGAGCTTCTGTATCCACAGGCCAAGGGAGCAATGACCTCTGAGGCCAAGGGGAGGAAAAGGAGACCACAGGCAAGTGAGTGGGTGAAGGGGTCATTACTAAGCCCTCTATTCCCTTCACTTTTCTGTGCCTTTGTTCATGGAATCCCCTCGCCTGAAATGCATGCCTGGGACTGGGGTGAATGTATCTGTTGCTGGAAATCTTCAACGGTCCATCAGCACCTCAGGGTGGGTCCCTGAGGGGAGGGGCAAGTAGGAGGCAAGATGCTGGGCCCCTGGCCACCTTGACTGCTTTGAACAGTGTCTACGAATCCCTGGTGAAGGAGTTGAGAGCCAGGTTTCTACCTCGCTGGGGACAAAGGAGGGAAAGGTGGAGGGAAGTCTGAGCTTCGTTTGCACAGCAAGTCATCAGGTGGCCAGCGTCCTGGGACTAAGATCTTTCCCACTATAGCCTCATCACTCCCCAAGCCTCAGACCCGGGGATTCGTGTGCCTCAAACAAAGCTCCTGAGGGCTTCAGAGACAGCTCACTCTAGGGTCATGGCCTTCTCATTCTAGTGTCAGGCAAAGGACCACCTAATACCAGCCGGTCCCTGAGCACCTGCTTTATGCCAGGCTACCTGCCAAGTGCTGTGGAGACAAACATCCCAGTCAGAAACGGTCTTGGTGAGAGGGTGCCTGATCTGAACACAACCCTCCTATCTAGCTCAGAGAGCTGGCATGCACACCAGTGTCCTGAGCAGAGGAGGATGAAGAGGAGGAGGGAATTGCCGTGAGTCATGCATGCCGGCACCAGCCCAGGCCCACGCATATCAGAGCAAACCCTGAGCTGTGATGCACATCGGCAACCTGGCACAGCTATCTTTATTTCCCTTCTGCTTCCATCCTAGGAAATTTATTAGACTGTCTCCCCACAGAACATGCTCGATTACATCCTTGGGAGTACGAGAGCCCAGAAGCTGCAATCAGGGAAGGTTGAGTCAGGCTGAGTCAAGGATAAGGTTGCTTCTGCCAGTGCTTAAGGCCTTGGGACTGACTTACAAGGGATGCATGATCCAGGAGCCGGGTAGGGACCTGAGGACCGAGCACAGACATCTCTCCTCTGGGACCATAGGGTGGACTTCGGAGCAGAGGGTGCCAGAGGGTGAGAGCCTCATCCAAACTCCTGTTAAAATGAGGCCCCCTCCCTCTTCCATATTTCTAAATAATGAAAATTCACACACATGCAGAAAAGTACATAGAACATTATACCTTCTAAGAACGGACTATAAAGCAAACATCCATGTACTCAGCACTTATATCAATGAACTACTGTCTATAATCTGAATCCCACGCATGTCCCTACCTCACCATACTCTCCTTCTCCTTTAGACTTTTATAGTATCTACTTGCTTTACATTTAGATTTACCACCCAAGTTTGCTTCCTTCAAGAAAATAGTTTTAGCCCTGACCAGTTTGGCTCAGTGGATAGAGCGTCGGTCTGTGGACTGAAGGGTCCCAGGTTCGATTCTTGTCAGGGGCATGTGCCTTGGTTGTGGGCACATCCCCAGTGGGGGATGTGCAGGAGGCAGCTGATGGATGTTTCTAGCTCTCTATCCCTCTCCCTTCCTCTCTGTAAAAAATAAAATATATTTTTAAAAAAAGAAAATAGTTTTACTTTGTCTGTTTTGAGCTTTATCTGAATAAAGTGTTTTGAGGGTTTTGTGTGTCTGGCTTCTTCTATTCAGTTATGTCTATGAGCTTCATCCATGTTGCCATGTGTAGCTGTAGTGTGTTCTTTTTTATAGCCATGCAGTATTCCACTGCATGGATATGCCATGTTTATGAATGCTTGCTTCTATTGATAAACTTTTGGGTTGGCTCCAGGTTTTGACTATTATGAGCAACACTGCAGTGAGCGTTCTCGGTATGTATGTATGCATGTGTTTCTCCAGGGTTTATTCTCGGAAGTGGAATCGCTGGGTCACAGGATATACATATCTTCACCTTTACAAAATAATAGCCGATGGCTTCCACGTGGTTGCGCTGCCCCTTGCCCTCTCTCTTCCTGGGGCACAGTGGAGGAAAGTAGACCGCAGGTTCAGAGCTGCTGGCCCCACAGACGTAGCCCAGGAAAAGACCTTCTGTTGAGAAATCAATCCATGTGCACCTTTGCTTTTTCCCCTGCCTCACTGCCTCACTCCCCATAGTGAGCCCAGGACTCCTCAACTTTAGGCTCACTTCTCTGTGGCTTCCAGACTAATCTAGTCAGGGTCATGGTGGGCAATTGTCCTCTGAAGGTTAGTTGACATTTGAAGGGCAGTGGGACCCCGCCCATTAGACAAGGAGCCAGAGGAGATTATAAAGGGCAGGGGCTCTTGCAGGGCTGGTGGCAGGATGGAACTGCCATGTGTGGGACCTGAGGCATGATGGTTCCTTCTGGGATCCTGGAACCAGCAGGGAGGAGGAGATCTAAAGATCCCCACTAAGCCCAGAGACTTGAGGAAGACCCAGGACTGCTTTCAGCATAGCCTATTACTTATGAAACTATATATACAGCAAAAGCAATTTGACAACTCTTTTTTTTTTTTTTAATTTATTTTTATTGTTCAGATTGTTACAGTTGTTCCTCTTTTTTCCCCCATAGCTCCCCTCCTCCCAATTCCCACCCCAACCTCTGACCTTGCCCCCCCCATTGTCCTCATCCATAGGTGTACAATTATTGTCCAGTCTCTTCACGCATCCCCAACACCCTTAACCCCCAAAAATTGTCAGTCCAC